>OY986436.1:176729360-176854360 GCA_963920525.1 Dichetophora obliterata | reverse complement strand
GTAAATTTTTTCTTTGCACATTTAAATTTTGTGCCCAAAAGTATGCTAGAGTTTATATCAGGCGCCACGCTGCTCTACAAATTCATTTAAATTCCATGTGCAAGCAGCGTGTTGCGTTGGAGCTCAATGTCACATCAACGTTCACAAACCGTGACACATTTCGCTGGGTGATATAGAAACAGCAACTAGCGTACACTCACGCACACATATAAAATAGAATTTGCTGCGCTGCTGTGGCTGCGCTCTCTTGTAAAGTCAAGAAAGTGCAATTTTAATGAGATGCAAATTTACACAAACACATACACATACCGATATACAGTCTTGCAAATGTACACGCAGTAAAATACACAAACACACACAAACACACACAATCACACCAACAAACGCCAAAGTCAGTCGACAAGTTAGCTTCAAGGAAGATGTTTATACAAATCTAAAACACCCTTCAACATATCCAGTTAAATGTGTTTGTTTATGTGTTTGAATGTTTATTGAATAGAAGCACTCGCTTCTTCTATGAATTTTTCATATCTTTATATTCTTTTTTCTTTTGTCAGTAATTGTCATAATTTGACAGTTAAGCTCTGACATTTAAAAATTGACGGTTATTTTGTTTGTTTGTTTTTTATATTCTTCCTCCTCGAAGAACTCACTTTGAGTTTTTATTCCTTTCGCAAGGATGCGCTCGAAGAATATGCTAATTGCAAGAATATTTGCACAACTTTGTCGTTACACTATAAATGAACTTAGTAGTTTGATTAAAAAAACAATGGGTTGAAGAGTCATAATTTTCCAATGTTATTTTATTTCTGTTTAAATAATTAAGACCAAATGTTAAATTTTTGCTTCATAGATCTTAAATTCTTATTTAAATGAATCAAATTATTGTCCAAGTTGAATTTAATGGAGAAGATGTGCCATTATAATATCAAGCCATGCCTTGGCTGCAGCAGTATATTTCCCAGCAGGAAACAATGTTTTATGAAAGCACGATATTCACTATTTTTCATGGTGAACAAAAAACACAAAGGTAGCGTCACTTCGGGGGCAATAACTTGATGACGTTTTTTGGAAGTAATCTAGTTAACGTTGATGCTCTACGGAAAGCATATTGATAGTTTGTGACGCCATCTCTGGGTTTGATGTTGTTAGAAATCTTATCATCAGTCTTACGGAGCTTTAATACAAGTTTTATAAGCTATTATAAAACAATATAATGGACACTTTTTTGTCCTAATAGAAGTCAAAATAAATACTTTTTGAAGACAGTAACAGTGCTCAAATTTATTAAAAGCCTAAATCTTAAGATTTAAAATTAAGGGCATGACAATAGATCCCATGGGTCGCGGTGCACATGGGTCCACTACAAACTAACTAACTAAAGTAATGTAGTATCAATAATATATGTACTACTATATGGCTTGCCGTGAACACCCCAATTTTTAACAGTCATTATTTTATATAAACTAGAATAAGATTAAATAGCTATGGAAAATAGATTGGCACTGCACGATTTGCAAAGTTATTCGTACACAACCACACGACCACGCAAACCACTTCGAAAGGGACCAAATTTTAAATAGTTCTCAGAATTGTAAAAAGCTAAGGTTAATAAAATGTTTAAGTACAAAAAGAAGAGATTTTGTTAATATTTTTCATGTTTTTTTATAGAAAAGGTTTGTTAAAATAATTTTGCCTTACATTTTGAGCCCGTTAATGCACATCATTAACCACTGCTTTGCTAGCTCGTCCTATTCTAAGATGTGGAAAGTAGCAACAAATTTTTCCCATTGCAAAAAAAGCTAGAGCATCTGTACCATCTGATTTTCGACCTATAAGCTTGCTATCATCTCTCTCTCTAAAGTCTGTTAGTCAGTAATGGCAGATCAGATCTCGCATTACCTTTGCCTTAACCCTTTCCTTCCCATGGTTGCCATATGGCTACCAAATTTAAATGCAATATTTCGACTATCATACATACAAGAAAACATTCTCGAAAAGTTTCCCGTTTAAATATTAAATTTTTTTATTGGCAACACCGTAAATTTAGGTATTTTTGTGGTGACTCGCTCTTGTTTTGCATTTTGGTTTTTCACAAATTTGTTTTCAATAAAAAAAATATATATCCCATTGTGTTTCGTTGGAAAAAATATTTTCGTGTAAGTTATTGTGTTAAAAATGATATCATAAATTAAAAAAAGTTTAAAGTGCAAGCTTTATTAGAAATATTTGTAAAAATGTGCTGGTAGCCAAATGGCTACATTGGGCTGAAAGAGCGATATGTGTGAATAAACTGCAGTAACTAGCTTTCTTATTCCACATTGTTGTCTTTGGTAAATAACTGATGTTTTTGTGCTTTTTTATTTTTGTGCTTTATTTTATTTATTTTTGTGTAGCAATTATGGCAAATTCTAAAACAAATTTTATGGGAAATGAGAGCGAAATCTTGAAAGTTTTGGAGGGTGATGATTCAGAGGAGGAGTATGCTGATGAAAGTGAAGATGAATATGATATATTAGCAAATATTGTGCAATCCGAATCATTGGTATTGGATAATATAGATGAATCTGTAATATTAGAAACAATCCGTAAGTTGTAAATAAATTAAAACGGCCTCAAGTAATTCAAACATTTTAGGACAAAAACTTTTTAACAAAAAAAAACAACCAACTTCAAAACCACTACAAAGTTAAAAGTAATTTTAAATTACTTCTCACATTAATTCTTGGTCAAATTTGTTAATTTATTTATATATATTATTAAATTGGAAATCTTATTACTATAAATTTTTTCTATTTTGTCTTATTATAATAAATATATGCATTTCTCCATGAATATAAAACCTTTAAGGCTGGAGCGTTTATTTTATAAAAGTCTGATTATATATTCGAGTTATATTATTCGAGTTACAGCGTTTTTATTATATTGCCACGCCTTTTATCGAATTACGCCCACTTTTTTTACCATAATTTATAATATTTTTTCCTAGCCCTTGTATCAATTTCCAGTACCCTAGTGTCAATATTAACTGAGATACAGTAATTTCCTTATATTGCCACTCCCTGTTTTTCCAACAACGCCCACTTTCTTTACAGTAAATTTTTATAACTATGCCTACCACTGTACCTAATTTCAGTACCCTAGTGTCAATATAATTTTAGTTACAGCGTTTTTCTTATACTGCCACGCCCTTTATCGAATAACGCCTACTATTTTGTACATAACTTTTAATAATTGTGCCAACTCCGGTACTAAATTTCAGTACTCTAGTGTTAATGTTATTCGATATACAAAGTGTTTCTTATATTGCTACGCCCCTGTGTCAAATACCGCCCACTTTTTTAGACGGGCACCTCCGCGTCTGCTATCTCTTCTGCTGACAAAAAATTGTGGCAATCGGGCAAGTACTTTAGGAGTTATCAATGTACATACATTAAAAAAAAAACCAACCAACTCTTCTTTTTTGAAGTCGGTTAAAAAAGGCATTGAAATTAGTTTTGAGGATGACCAGGAAAGCGTTGCTAATTCAGCTGAAGAGGATTGAAATGGCGTAAGACTGATATTGAGCAAACAGAGAGATTATGTGCACAGGCTTTTTGTGATGGGGATATAACAAACTCCACTGCAATATTTTAAACATTTTTTTTCTGACGACATTCTTACAGATATACACACCTAATCAAATTAATAGATACACCTTTAAGTAAGTTTTTGTATACAGCGGTTATTTTAATTTAAAAAATGCAAACTGTTAACGCCTTTGATCGAAGAATTTAGAGTGTGCATCCCTGGTTTTTTGTATCTTCCTAAGCTTTTGTGTAAAGTGCGAAAATTTGCTTGATCAAAATAATAGATACAACAAAAGTATAATTGGTATTTTGAGCTGGTATTACAAATTTTGTTAAACTTTTTTAAGGAAACGGTAGCTGTTCTCAATAAAGAATTTAAATTTTATAAAATATCGAAAACATTTAATGTAGATGGGTCGAAATAAGCATTGCACCGCTGCAGAGAAGATCTTGGCATCGAATCTTAGAAAAGATGGAAAATCTCTGCGAGACATTGGCAGATTATTAAATCGATCGTTGCATTTCGTACAAAACATTTTTAAAAACAAGCCATCCAAAGAAACGCGTGGTAGACCGTTAAAAACAAGTCTGGCAGATGATCGCCACATAGTAATGCTCTCAAAAAAGGACCCATTCAAGTCTTCAAAAAATATTGCAGCCGAAATGGGCAACATAATAAGCGCTCCAACGGTTAGACATCGTCTACAACAAGCAAAACTGCCAGGACGAATTGCTAGAAAGGTACCTTTGCTGCGAAAAAAAATGTGGGCATGAGGTTAAATTTTGCAAAAGATCACGCCACCTGGGTAGCACCCGACGGTAAGAAGAAGTGGCAAAATATACTATGGAGTGATGAAGCCAAAATTAATTTGTTGGGAAATGATGCACAAAGGAATGTAAGACGACCTAAAGGCAAGGAATTTCACGTCCGTTTTACTAAGAAAACTGTTAAACATGGTGACGGAAATATTATGGTGTGGGGATGCTTTTCCTGGCATGGTGTAGGTCCGATTTACCAAACGTCGCATAAAATAACAGCAGCAGAATATAAGAGCATCTTGGAAGACGTTATGCTTCCATATGCCGAGGAGAACATGCCTCTTCGTTGGGTCTTCCAGGATGATAACGACCCAAAGCACACCTCAAAGCTGGTAAAAAAGTTTATTGCGGATAGCAAAATAAATGTGCTCACCTGGCCAAGTCAGTCCCCGGATCTAAATCCGATTGAAAACTTATGGAGTGACTTAAAGAAAAAATTGGCAGCAAAAACTTTCGCTAATAAGAAGGAACTGTGGGAATTTGCCCAAAAAACTTGGTACGAAACTCCAATAAAGACCTGTCAGGACCTTATTAACAGCATGCCCAATAGAATGGCAAAAACAATTCAAAACACAGGTAGGATACACAGGATATTAATTAAATAATGAAATTATTATAAAAAAAGTATAACTTCTTTAAGTTTTTTTTAAGTTTTATACAGCGTCGTAAAGTGTATCTATTATTTTGAGCAGTAAAAATTTGAGCAAAAGTTTTGTAATTGTTCTTATATCTACTCATTTAAACATTGTCATTGAAATTCTTTGTTTTTTGATTCACCTTCTATAATAGAATAAATGTGTTTGTAAGTTTTTTTAATTACTTCAATAAAAACGTATTTCTGTTTTGTTTCATAAAAAACTCTTAAGTGTATCTATTTATTTGATCAGGTGTGTAGTTTATCAGAGCAATATTTACTCCATTCAAAGAAATCCCAACACTCCGCTCAAAACAAATTTCTCTGAAATGTCAAAATTTATTGGTATAAATTTATTATCGAGCATAGTCCAATTACCGCAATATCGGATGTATTGGGCTCATTGTACCAAATTTCCACCCATTGCGGACGTTATGCCGAGGAATAGATTTGATGTAGTAAAAAAAAATTTTCACTTGAATGACAATGAGGAGATGCTAGACAGATCTGACCCCAAATACGATCGACTTTTTAAAATTCGTCCTTTTTTGACAAAAGTGCGAAACAACTTTTTAAGAATTGATCCGGAGGAAATGAATTCGATTGACGAAGTTCTTATTCCAACGAAATGCAAAAACAGTTTAAAGCAGTATATTCGTAATAAGCCCCACAAATGGGGCATTAAAATCTTTGCAAGAAATGGTGTAAGTGGCATTATGTATGACTTCGAAGTCTATACCGGAAAAAGTACAATTGCAAAAAAAACCTACTTAGGAATAAGCGGTGATATTGTAATAAAATTATGCAAAACTCTGCTCAGGAATGAAAATTTTAAAGTTTTTACTGATAAATGGTTTATGTCGTATAACCTAATAAAAGCGCTAAAAGAAATAGGCATATTCCTCATAGGAACAGTAAGACACAAAAGACTTCCAAAATGCGAGCTGGCTGGCGATAAAACTTTGAAATCCCAAGGCAGAGGCACTTTTGATCACCGAACTGAAAGATGTGAAAACATTTGTGCTGTTAAGTGGTTAGATAACAAACCAGTTTACTTGGCACCAGCAATTTACGGAATTGATCCAGTGGAGAACGTTTCGAGATGGTCATCCAAAGATAAAAAGTATATAGATGTTCGTCGAACTAATATTGTAACTCAATATGTTCGATATATGGGTGGAGTGGACCTCAGCGATATGTTGGTTGCACTTTACAGAACTAAAATAGGTACCAAATATTACCTTCGCATTTTTTACCACCTATTAGACGTTTTTGTTGTAAATGCGTGGCTGCTTTATAAAAGACATTGCATTAAAAATCTGGTAACACCTAAAAAATCTTTGCTGGATTTTAAAGCTGAAGTTGCTGATGGAATGATAAATGCCGATTTAAATACCAATGAAAGGAAGAGAGGAAGACCATCACACTACGAGAGTGTGCCCCAAAAAAAAGGAAAACTGTTTCAAAAAGACCTATTTCTGATGTGCAATATGACGCTATAAGCCATTGGCCAATGCCAATTCAAAATAAAGAAAGATGCAAATATTGTAACAACAGGACTGCATTTTCCAGAATAAAATGTCAAAAATGTAATATTGCTTTAAGTTTAACAAAGGATAAAAATTGTTGTTATATGTTTCATAACAAGTAATCTTAGAAAACTGTGAATAGATGATAAGTTTCTTTGTACAAAACTTGTTTCCATATTGTTTAATAAATACCCAATGTAGCCATATGGAAAGTCGTAATAACTTATACTTTGATGCAAAATCACTTTTAAGACTCTATTCTCTCAAAATAACCCATTTTAAATTTTTCTCTACGCCTGCTGCATAATTTGGGAAGGAAAGGGTTAATAAGCTCCCGTCTCCCTTTCAGTTCGGTTTTCGTTTTGGTCATAGTTGCTCAACTGCAGTAGCTTAAATCCTAGACGACATTCGAATATTATATGTTTATCTTTGATAAACAACATCTTACTTTACTCTGTCTTTTGGATTTTTCTAAAGCATTTGATACTGTAAATCATTATATTTTATGTTCAAAGCTTGAATCATTATATTGCTTTTCTTTAACTGCAGTGAATCTTATTAAAAATTATTTAAAGGGTAGATCCCAAAGAGTAAAAACTGACAGTAGTTACTCGAATTATTAATACCTTAACAACGGAGTGCCACAAGGCTCAGTTCTTGGGCCACTTCTCTTTGCAATTTTTATTAATGATATTTTTACCATTTCGAAAAATGTAATATGGCATGCATATGTGGATGATCTTCAGCTTTATATGTCTCATCTTATTGGTCGCAGCGAAGATCTTTGCTTCAGAGTTAATGAAGACCTTGATTCAATTAATAAGTGGGTGATAAGTAACAAGCTTAAGCTAAATCCGTTTAAATCTATTGTGTTGAAAATTTCAAAAAGTCGTTACTCAGTTGAATATATTCCTGCCGTATATATAAGTATTACACCACTGAAGTCTGTTGAAAGGAAAACCAACCTGGAGTATCGGATTAACACATCACTTTCATGTGCAGACCACATTAACTATGTTGTAAGCAAAGTATACTTTGTCTTCAGAAATCTGCGAATGACTGCTCAGATCACACCAACAGAAACTAGTAATATAGTTGATTATGCTTTTTATAAATTATTTTGAAGTGGTGTTTAGTAATCTAGACTCACATTCGTTACATAAACTGCAAGTGGCGTTAAACTATGCGGTCCGTTATGTGTATGGACTCAGAAGATTTAGCCATGTCACTAGTCTAAGTACCCAAATTCTGGGATGCAATGTAGAACATTATTTAAAAGCAAGAAATTGTGTGTTCCTGCATAAGCTGATACACTCAAAAACTGAAACCAACTTTATTCTTAACTTCAGTTTTGTTTATCCCCCAGAAGCTTAAATTTGGTAAGTCCTCGCTTCGTAAGCACCATTAGATTGTGGAACTTCTTGCCGAGGTATCTTTAATCTATTTCCAATGCACAAAACTTCAAGCAATTAATATCTGCACATTTTTCTTAAATTCTCGTTTTTTTTTACTTGCTCTCTTCTTCACATTTAACTCTTTTTTATTTAATACTTCACTTCATTAGATATAAGATTGTGCTGATTTTATTATTTTAATTAAATGAATTTTAGAATTTAACTTAAGTAATTTTTAAATATAAATTTACCAACTGTTTGTTTCTTTTTCATTCTGATCTTATGTTTGTTGAAGATATATATTTTACTATTTTATTGTACGCAAAAGAATAACTATTTCTTATGTATTAATATATAAATGAAGCCAAATTAGAAATTACAAATCTGTTTGATAGTCATGTTCCCCTGCGTACTCGTCAAGTAGCCGATAATTCTTGCCCTTGGTTTACACATTCTGCACAATCACTTCTATAATAAACCGAACAAAGTCTACATTAAGTGGAAACGAAATCCTACTGCACAAAACTGGCAGATCTGGAGCAATTTAAAGGGCTTAGTATTATGCAACAAGGAATCTGAAGCGTGCCGTATTGATCCTAAAATATTAAACGACTTTTTTGTTGGTCACTCTACATCTATAGACATGCTTGATTACTGTGAACATGATTCTCATAACTTGAATTTGAATTTCATTTGAATTTCATTTTAATATAGTTAGCGAGTTAGATGTAGCGCGCTAAAATTTCTGAAATGCATATTGACTTATATACAAAGTCCACTTGTACACATAATAAACCACTGCTTTACAGCTTCGAGATACTCTGAGATATGGAAAGTGGCGACAGTCATTCCTATTGCAAAAAAATCAAATGCTTCGGTACCATCCAATTTTCGACCAATTAGCCTATTGTCTTCAGTTTCTAAAGTATGTGAATCTGTCATGACTGAACAAATTTCTCGTCATATAACTACTTTTGGCCTAATGTCTAAGCTGCAGTCGGGCTTTCGGCCCGGACATAGCTGCTCCTCTGCTTTAGTAACAATCCTGGATGATATAAGATTGCCATATGATAGGGGTTATCTAAGTCTGCTTTGCCTATTAGTCTTTTCTAAAGCGTTTGATACTGTAGACCACACTTTACTCTGTAAAAGATTTAAATATAGTGGCGGAATGGGCGATTCTTAATAAGCTGATGCTAAACCCTCTCAAATCGTATGTCCTACTGGTTTCAAAGACTGCATTTGAAACTCTAGATATTCCACCGATTCTCCTTAGTAACGTGCAGCTAAAATTCGTATGTAAGGCCACAAGTCTTGGTTATAAAATAAATTCTTCTCTGTCTTGCGATGACCATGTTAACTCCTGCGTCAGTAAAATTTACTATGTCTTACGAAATCTTCGAGTGACTGCAGATTTTGTATCTGTTTTATCTGAGAAAAAAAAACTAGTATTGGCGCTATTACTGCCAATTATTACATACGCAGAAGTTGTCTATAGTAAAATGGACTCGAGATCTTTGCAAAACCTGCAACTTGCTTTTAATAAAACTGCACGATAGGTTTACGGAATCATTTCAAGCCTTACTTGTCATTTGTTATTACGTAGCTTAACCAACTATCTTGAGGCAAGAAACTGCATTTTCCTGCTTAGGATAATCCACTCGCGATGCCAAAACTATCTTTTTGAGAAGCTTAAATTTTGTAGATCAAGTCGAAGCATAAACCTCATTATTCTTAAGTATAACTTTCTTTACTCAAGTATATTGTTTTTTCTTACTTTAAGCATTTAGTTTTCTCTTAACTCTCTTTTTCTATCTGTTTTCGTTAAATTTCCTTTCAGTTCTTAAATCTTATTTCTGTTTCTCAACTAATTCTTTTTCTCAACTTTTATTTTATGAGCTAAGAAACCAATTTTAAATGTTTACATTTTAATATCTTAACACTAGATTTACGGACTGAGCCAATTTGACTCATTTATAATTTTGTTGCTATATATATATATATATATAAAACTCACATATTTTTTTTTTAATTACATATAAGTTACGCAATGAAACATATGTATGTAAATAAAGTTTACTCTGCTCCGCCGACCCCCTCATTGCGCATATTCGAATGTGGTATACCTATTTTTACGGTTATGAGCCAAATTGACTCATAAAATGATTAACAAGTTAATTGCTTTAAGTACATGCTACTTATGGCTTACATAAAGAAAGTTACTATCAGAATTTTAAAGAAAGCTGATGCTTGAACATTTATGATCAATCTTGTCGAGAACACTTCCGTTCCCATGTCGAAAAGTCATACTGCTTACGCACTGAAGAATTGTTAAGTTCAAGCATTATGCAAGAGAAATAGATGTAAGAGCCTTTGTGCTCTTAAATGCGTTTAAAAAACAGCGTTTATATATAAAAAATGTTTTCAATGAAGTTTTGAAAGAACTGTTTTTTTTTTGCAAAAAGCTTCAATTTTGTTGTATGAGTCAAATTGGCTCACTTCAGTAAAAATATGTATACAATCAACATCTGTAAATCTAGTGTTAATAAATATTTATAATTAATATTTTGCTTGTTAAAAAACTAATGTATGTTAATATTATTTTAATTTGATATTACTATTTGTTTAAATAATTCTGCTTTTTTTATAATTCTATATTTTGTCTTTCTAATGTAAAATTAATTCACAAAATATTTTAATCATAACTTGTAATGTATGCTATAAATGAGGCATGTAAAAGTCTAAGTCTTAAATGTCAACATTTTGTAACTTAATAAATGCAAAAATACAAATTAACATATTTAGTTAGAAAAAAGTGTGGTATTTTGAGAACTATTTTTTTTTATATTTTTATATTTTTTTTTAATTTTTTTAAAATTTTCGTAAGATCTACTAAAGAGGTAATTTCGCTTTTGAAACCTTGTAGGAGAATCAACTTATTTAAAAGTAATCAAAATAGGATTTTTTTTTTGTTTTTTTTCAACCACAACTGGTTAAAATGCTGACTTTTTTCCATTAAAAGAAGTCACATATTTTGTATGGCGATATCCGCTAAATAAGTCAATTAACCTTCGTATACATGTCGAATAAAAATATTTAAATTATTCGATAGCTTAAAATCATTCATTCATTCATTCGATAGTTCTTTTATTCGATTTTAATTTGCACTTCGTTTGTTTATGCTGTTATGACACTGGCTTTTGCAGAATCTAAAAAATACAAAGTGAGCGATACACAAAAAAGCGATACACTTTTCAATACGTGTAAAAAAACAACATCAAGTGACAAAAAAAATCCTCAACTGTCACTTTTCAATAGTAGAAAAAGTCGAAAATTCTTGACTTTTTCAGCTGCTAGTGGCTGAAAACTTGACGTTCAATATTAAATTGTGACTTTGCGCATTTTGTTTGTTAAAATTTTATTTGTTGTGGCTGCAAGTTGCGAAAAAGTTTAATTATTCAGTGTTTTCTGGTATTCTTGCGCGATATATAAAATAAAGACACCCCAGCCGCGAAAGGAAATGCAATTGCTGCCGCAACAAATTGTGTTGGAACATCAATTGGTCTCAAGCAAAAAAGCAACAATCCGAACACGTTGCGCTGCATTCCATGCTGTCCGCAAGCGCTACTGCAGCTGAACTGCAACCAAACCAGACCACAAACCGTCAAAGCTAGAATGGAAAAAAATGGATTGGGGATTGTGCTGGCCACTTTATGACATCTATGCCTTCCTCCGCAAACCAGTCTTTAACATACTTCGACGTGTGCTTCGGATTGTTATCCTGTTGAAACTGCCAAGATAGTGGCATATTCCATTCTGCATAGGGTAGCACTATATTTTGGAGTATGTCTTTGTACGTAAACCTACACTCACAAAAATAATTTGTTGGCGTTAGGTTATAGTAAATACATTTTAAGTGGGGTACTCATAAAGTGTTTGTTTCAATTAAAACTCTGTTTATTTAACTGTAATTAAATAAGCATTATCGACTTTCGGCTGACGTAAATGCTTATTTTATTATTGTAACTTCATGCCTAAATAAAAATTCGGTTAACATTCAATATGTATGCTTAAGTTGCAAGAACTGAATGGAATTTGTCATTTCAACTTTCTTCCCGTCCAAGCAATCTCAATTTATCCAAAACAACTGACCAGTACAATTACAGGTTTACGGATAAAAGGAGTAGTTGAAATATCCGCATTGTTAATTCTGTCAATAGAATTTTTCTTGCGTTACCACCGAATTGCAACGATGTTTTAATATTCAGTTGCACCGCCACCAAAGTCAATTGTAACAGACGAATAGTCAATAAAAATAACTTACATGTGGTCACCTTAACATGTGGTTCCTCTTTTGTTCAGTATTCGGTTGATTTCTAGTGTGTGTTCTCGGTGCAAGTTGTTGAAGTGTTTTTAGATAAAGGAATTAATTAAAAAATATATTTTATCTAATATATAATATATATAACTTGTGCAGTCTGTATTTTTTAAATTAATTTCTTCTTAAATAACTGCAAATGTACAATAAAAAACAACAACAAAACAATCCTTGTTTTCGTCGTTTGATTTTTACACTCGCTATGTTGCTCGTCGCGCCTTTGTTTATGGTTCGGTCGGTATTCTCGCTGCAAGTGGTTGGTTAAGTGTTCAATGTGAAGTGATTCAATTTTTAATAAATAAAACTTGTGCAGTTGAAATAAATCTAATTTATTTCTTCTTAAAAATATGCAAATTTGCAAAATTAGCATTAACAAAGCATGTTTATTTTCATCGTTTATTTTTCACACTCGTAAGTCGAAACGATGGGAAGACTCGGTTCATATAACTGACATCTGGTAAGCGCGATAAACAGTTCGTTGTGCACAACCGAATGGCTCAAAAGCTTGTCTGCAGTTTCGTTCTCGCAACGGAATGACGCAATTTTCTCAATTGGGAAATTGGCGATTGTGGCAATTGCATTTAGAAAATTGCCGACAATCGACAAAGTTAGTAGGGCAATTTTTCGGTTGCGGCAATGGGTTTAGTTCTGTGAGTGTATCCGTTATGCCGTCGATTTTGTGTAAGGGTCTTAAGTTGTTTCCAGAAAAATAACCCCACACCATGACACATCCACCTCCATGCTTAACAGTGCTCTTACAATATCGAGGATCTAAGCGTACTCTTTTCATTTCATCGGAATCTTTCAAATATAGTCTTTCAATAAAGTCCAGTTCTGCAGCTTATTTCTAATTTTAGACTCTGCAAAACACTTGGGGCTGATTTATCAGGATATTTTTTGAATTCCCTCACTATTCTAGCATCTTCTCTAGGTGTCGTGCGTTTTGGATGCCTTCCACTATGAATTGTTTCAACACTTCCCAAAGCAATAATTTTTATTATGAAACTAACTATAGATTTCGGCATGGAATATTTTTTAGAAATATGTTTTCGGGATAAACCATTTTCAAAGTCTTTTAAAATCAATTTTTTTAACTGTGCATTGTATTTAGTTCTTGCCATTTTCGATTTTCAACAAAAATATTAAAATCTTTTAAACAATACTTAACATTTCACCCACGTGCTATGAAAACATTTGAATAATGTAAAAATGTTCCAGTTTGGCAGAAGGTTAACTGTAAAAGCACTCTTATGAATTGATGATGCACACTCACTCTCATCAAGCATAACGGTTATTTTTGAGTACATATTCAACAGCAAAGAGGTGAGTCCAATATGTTTTGGACATTGTTGAAATACGATCTTGAAACAAATTGCACTCTTAAAAAAATATTAATGAATGTTTGCGTTCTGTAAATGAGAAACTCTGTGCTCTGATGTTATATGTTTTTGAGATGGATGCAAGACATATTTTTCAAAGAATTAGCAATAGTCCAATAAGTTTTGTCCGACACTGTAGATTTATTTGTATTTAGCAGACACTTCTACATAGAAAAATCCTGATGTTATCAATAAAGATATTAAAATATTCTCAAAAGTAATGCTTATGATAAACATATAAGAAAAAAAAAAAGTACAGTGGAATTGCGAAAAAGTTAAATCGCACAAAAGTTAATCGCTCGGTGTCTACGTACCACTCTAAAAAGTTAACTTTTGATATGCATATGCATTTGTTAAACCAACCGTTTCTTTGGCAGCACAAGCAAGTGTGAGCTCTTATTTGGTTTATTAGTATTCTGAAACTTTTTCGGGATTCTACTGTAAAATGCTAATTAAAAATAGTGTAATTTTGTCCAAAAGAGGGCGTGATCCACCCACTTTTTTCACATACATTAATCTTCATGCTGAGCCAACACATAATGAATTTCATCATCATTGCATGTCGTGGTTATGAGATAGTGTAATTTTTTCTAAAAAGGTGCGTGGTCCACCCACTTTTTCAAAATCCATAAATCTTCATGCTGAGCCAACACATACCGAATTTCATACTCATTACGTGTCGTGGTTTTGAGATAGTGTAATTGTATTAAGAATGGGCGTGGCCCTCCCATTTTTTCCAGATATATAGGTGTTCGTGCTAAGCTCGTACATAGCAAATTTCATTGTCCTAGCGTACATAGTTGTCGAAATATAGCAAGCTGTCGGATATTTTTGCTGGAAAAAATATCTGGCAGGAAATAATCGTAAAAAGTACCAGTTAAAATTTGCCTTTTATGCTACAAATCAAAAATTTAAAATGCAAGCCTGTCGTTTTCGAGAACAACTAGAGAACATAAGAGTTATTTTCGGTCCCTGACTTAGAGGGTTTTTAAGTCGAATGAATGAATACTAGAACTGATAGCAAACATCATTTGTTTACGGAAAAAACTGTTTGCTAAATTTGCATTATGGTTAAGCAAAACTTGCGTTTGAATCTTAGCCACGTCAAAATTATGCTAGATTTCAGCAAAAACTAATCAAAATATTCCAGATTATAATAACTAAGCAAAATTTTGATTAAATTCGAGCAAAATTTTACTAAGTTATTATAAATTGCAAAAGCAAATTTTTACTTAATTCAAGCAAATTAAAGCTTAAATTACAAATTAAATTAAGCTTAGTTATTATAAAATTAAAATAGAAAATTTGGATTTGTTTCTGCTGAAATCTAGCATATTTTTGAAGTGAAATCGTTATTAACATTAAATTAAATTTAAAAATTATCACCATCTGAAGATTTGAACCTCGGCCGCGTGCTTGTAAGTGCATGGGCTTATACATTCGACCATCGCAGTTGTTAACCAACCGTCGCCTAATTTTCTTCATTAAGAATAAACGTGTGCTTAGAACAAATTTGTTTAATTTAGAAATAATTTGCTATTTGAGCTTATAATAACTTAGCAAATATTTGCTTGAATTAAGTAGATATTTGCTTTTGTAGCTTATAATAATAACTTAGCAAAATTTTGCTCGAATTTAATCAAAATTTTGCTATTTCCTAAATACATGAGGAGTGATTTCAATTTAGCAATCTTTTTCTAAAATCACACCGTAATTGAGCAAAGTTTTTCTGATTTGCTTTGAAGCAAAACATTTGCTTGATTCAAGCAAAACAATTATCTCCGTGTTAGTTCTTTGTACTAGGTACTATTTTTATAATTAAAATCAAAATTTGATGACGCTCAAGACCAGAATCAATCAAAGAGAATAAAATAGGGTGATGAACTTTATCATTTGATGCTTGTCTGAACTCTGGGTCTGATGCTTGTCTGAATGGGAAAAAACTATGATTTTTAATTGTTTTTTTACACTAGTTATAAAAGTCAATTAAAATTATTCTTTACTGAATCACGTGACTCTACTTGATACTCAATTACCACAATGAGTTTAGGTTAGTTTATACGTGTTTTAAAAATTACTATCAAATCTATAAAAAAAAACGATTTCGCAGACAAATTCATCGGCATTTCTGGTGGCTAGAAACTCAACCGACTTTCCTCAAATTCAGGATATCCTAATTTTCAAAAATGAGCCAGCCAAGTGTATAGCACTAGTACTTCATTCATATCTTTCTTTTTTTACATTTCATTTAAAACCTCTGGAGATTCTTTGAAAAATATCTAATATCTGTTATATAGTTTTCTTACATCTTGTGCAGATGATGTAATGTTTTCCAGGTAACAGAGTAAGGATACAGTACTAAAAATTGTTGTTGAAAATCAACTTCTTAAATCTATTATCACACTATAAAGGAATATAAAAAGCATTTTCAAGGAGCTTTGTGGGGGGGGGGGCGATAGCCCCGATCGCCACAGCGTGAATCCGCGCTGAGAAAGCTTCCACGACGCAAGTGGCATGCCAAATGTTGCCATGTCAGACAGCAACGTTACCGTTGTACCTTCTCTAGCGAGCTGATCCGCTTACTGCTTACTGCAGAGACAAATACAAACAATTATTGCAAACAAGAAATCACTGGTTATATCACGAATCGCTGCAAACGACAAAAATTAAAAAAGCTGAATCACAGATCATGGTTTCAGAGAAAATTTGATCACCGCAGTTATCAGTGATTTTTCAATCACGGTGACTATGTTATCTGTATCAAAAAAAAAAACACTCATCTCTAGTGTAAATATATAAAAACTTTTGGTTTATTTGAATAAATTAATAAAACTTGACGTTACAGCTAGTTAAAAATGATGCGTCAGTTTCACGTATGATTATCTTTTAAGTACATCAAAACAGGATTATCTACCTAGGCTTAAAAAATATATGACAAAAAGGAGTTGGTTTAAAAAAGTCAAGAAATAAATAAATTTATAGCCCTCTTACGGTTCACAACACAACAGTAATTGCTGTCTTCAATGTGTAAACTTCTATTACGGTAGACAACAAAGCAACTGAATACATTCCACTGTTGTCTGTCAACAATGCTGTGTCTTCAATACACTTACTACGTAACACAGCAGTTTTGCTTTATTGTCTTGTTATCTGCCAAATTTTGAAGACAGCTAATTTGGTGTTGTGTTGAAGAAACGAAATAGATTAAAAATGAAAATTTTATTTAAAATTGCGTTTTTCTTTTATAATTATGAAAATTTCACAGAAAATTGATAATACGTCTCCTTGTGAACAGAATTGTATTGAATTTAGCAACTGAATTCGAAATTGTTTGTTTACTTTTTTATTTTGACAGTGACCAGTTCACAGTTGCATCGAAACGCACTAATTATATTACGTTTTTATTTTGAGAGTAGGAATATTTTGGAATATTTATGCTAGAAAGAAGTGCTATTGTATTTTATTAGTTAAGAAATGCCGGGAGAGGGGTTTTAAACTAAAAACAAGATGTATTTTAAATTTACCATAATTCTTAAATTATAGTTATGCTATTGGCATCAGAGAACTGCACAAGCCTACTTGAAGTTTATTTCAATTACTTGCTTGAAATACAAGTTCAAGCTAGCTTGAGCTTGATAATTTTGAATCAAGTATAGCTTGTAATTGAATATAAATAACCCCACGACAGCTTGCGACTTGCAAGTATGCTAGCTTACAAGCAAACGACACGAAGTTTCAAGTAAAGGAAAGCTTGATGCCTTCGGCAAAAAGCTTGAAAAGCTTGAAATTGAAGGCAAGTATCCAATTGAGCCAAGTATCCAAAAAATTCAATGAGCTTGTTTAGAGAGAGCTTAAGCGTAATATGCCTTTTAAGGATTCTATGAACCAACCACGTAGGAAGTTTTAGGGGTAAATGATTTCGAAAATGATGTCAAACTTTAAAATTTAAGATGGCGGATAGAGTTTTTTATTTTTGCGAATTCTTGTAATTTTGAAATTCTGACAACATATTTGGTTTCGAATATAATGTCACAGTTTTAAAATTTAAGATGGAGGTTAGGGTTGACACCTAAATTTTACCACAGTATTGCCACCTAATAAAATGTATTTTTAAGAGCTTAAAACATCATTTATCAGTGTTAAGGGCTCTCTGATTTCGAATCTGAAGTCAGAATGTTAAAATTCAAGAAGGTGGATAGTGTTGCCACCTTAATTTTTTGTAGGTTTATGAATTCGGGGCTGGCAAAAAAAATGGTACACCAAAAATGGGTCGCTGAATCCGAATCCATTGTCAGAATTTCAAAATTATAAAATTTTGAAATAATAGGGTTGCCACCTAATAATATGCCACCTAGATTTTTTTTTATTTTTGCGAATTCTTGTAATTTTGAAATTCTGACAACATATTTGGTTTCGAATATAATGTCACAGTTTTAAAATTTAAGATGGAGGTTAGGGTTGACACCTAAATTTTACCACAGTATTGCCACCTAATAAAATGTATTTTTAAGAGCTTAAAACATCATTTATCAGTGTTAAGGGCTCTCTGATTTCGAATCTGAAGTCAGAATGTTAAAATTCAAGAAGGTGGATAGTGTTGCCACCTTAATTTTTTGTAGTTTTATGAATTCGGGGCTGGCAAAAAAAATGGTACACCAAAAATGGGTCGCTGAATCCGAATCCATTGTCAGAATTTCAAAATTATAAAATTTTGAAATAATAGGGTTGCCACCTAATAATATGCCAACTAGATTTTTTTTTATTTTTGCGAATTCTTGTAATTTTAAAATTCTGACAACATATTTGGTTTCGAATATAATGTCAGTTTTAAAATTTAAGATGGAGGTTAGGGTTGACACCTAAATTTTACCACAGTATTGCCACCTAATAAAATGTATTTTTAAGAGCTTAAAACATCATTTATCAGTGTTAAGGGCTCTCTGATTTCAAATCTGAAGTCAAAATGTTAAAATTCAAGAAGGTGGATAGTGTTGCCACCTTAATTTTTTGTAGTTTTATGAATTCGGGGCAGGCAAAAAAAATGGTACACCAAAAATGGGTCGCTGAATCCGAATCCATTGTCAGAATTTCAAAATTATAAAATTTTGAAATAATAGGGTTGCCACCTAATAATATGCCAACTAGATTTTTTTTTATTTTTGCGAATTCTTGTAATTTTGAAATTCTGACAACATATTTGGTTTCGAATATAATGTCAGTTTTAAAATTTAAGATGGAGGTTAGGGTTGACACCTAAATTTTACCACAGTATTGCCACCTAATAAAATGTATTTTTAAGAGCTTAAAACATCATTTATCAGTGTTAAGGGCTCTCTGATTTCGAATCTGAAGTCAAAATGTTAAAATTCAAGAAGGTGGATAGTGTTGCCACCTTAATTTTTTGTAGTTTTATGAATTCGGGGCAGGCAAAAAAAATGGTACACCAAAAATGGGTCGCTGAATCCGAATCCGTTGTCAGAATTTCAAAATTATTAAATTTAGAAATAATAGGGCTGCCACCTAATAATATGTCTTTTCAAGAGTTTTAAACGTCATTTATCAGTGTTAAGGGGTCGCTGATTTCGAATCTAAAGTCATAAAGTTAAAATTCAAGATGGTGGATAGGGTTACCACCTTAAATTTTTGTATTTTTATGAATTCTGGGCTGGCAAAAAATAAATGGTACACCAAAAATGGGTTGCTGAATCTGAATCCGTTGTCAGAATTTCAAAATTATAAAATTTTGAAATAATAGGGTTGCCACCTAATAATATGTCTTTTTATATGTCCTTTACTTGAAACTTCATGCCGTTCGCTTGTAAGCTAGCATACTTGCAAGTCGCAAGTTGTCGTGGGCTTATGTATATTCAACTACAAGCTATGCTTGATTCAAAATTATCAAGCTCAAGCTAGCTTGAACTTGTATTTCAAGCAAGTACTTGAAATAGACTTCAAGTAGGCTTGTGCAGTTCTCTGGTTGCTACTATAAAAAGGGTCCGTGTTCCCGCCCAAAAGGAGGGGAAGCGGGATTTTTTTTCAACACCATTATATTCTTAGTAAAAAAATGCTTCCTTGTACTTAAAAACATTTTAAAATCCAGCTATTTCATTATACTAGATTTAATCCTATTTTTTAACGCCAGTTGAAATTAACGGGTTAAAATATGGGCTCACAATATTTCCTTTTCATATCGTAAAAAATTCTTATTAGGATAGTACTTTTTGCTATTTAAAAAATACTTTTTAAAGAGTACGTTTTTACTTTTCTCCAAAGCAACCGTGGACCAGTCAAGCAACGAATTCTACATATGTTCCACAATCAAACGTGACAACAACGTTTGTTTAAGTTTTTCAGTACACAAACCTACAACATAACATAATATCTTTACTTTTATAGTTTTGAGAAAAGTATATTGGAGCGAGCGACCCAACAACATAATGCATCTTTAACGTACCAATTTATGTAGTCAACCAACGTTTTTGCTTAGCAACACCCAGTACTTTTGTATAGTTTTTTTTTATTTTTATTTAGAAATTTGTTGCCCAAGCAAACTAGTTCAACAACTTGTATTGTGCAGAGTTTGGTTTGGGAACCACTTTTTGCTATGTTTTTAAAAACCTAGTTTGCTTATTTCAGGGATACAACTTCCTTTATTGTCGTCAATTGGTTATCCGGAATATTATTAACCAGCTGACACATCGTGCGTCTTAATGTAGTTCAAAGTAGTTAATTAATTAAATAATAAAAAAATAAACTGGCCATTTCAGCCCTTGGAAGGACTTTGACCTAGCTTCTATTGATCAATTGTGTTGTGCGTGTTATTAAATGTTTGATCACAAATGACCGAGAACTGGATCTACGTGTTTTATGCAGACTCCGAACGGCTTATGTTCTCAAGAAACTTTACATGGCAATTTTTACTCTCTGAGGTTTGCCATTGCCTGCAGAGAGGTGACGACCGAACAGAAAAATTAATTCAATTGAAAAAACTTTCTGTCTGAGTTGGAACTGAACCCGGGCTACCGCGGTTCTTTAGCTTAGGGGCTAAACTCTACCCACACTCTACCCACTAGGCTACGGCCGCCACAACACGGCCGTTTATTAACTACATATTTTTAAATGAGTTTTTCAATTAATTGTTTTGAAAAACAAGCTAGTTTTATCCTCTAGGGAAGCTTATTTATGCCTGAAACAGACCATTAGCCAAATTTGAAATTCTTGGCATCACACTGCTAGAAGCAGCTTCAAAGGGGTTCAGCTAAATGAGAAATCAACAGCATTTGTTGAGATTATAAAAATGTCTCCTATTTGTATGAACATGCTTTAATATATGTGTAATAATGTTCATTATTGGTAAGCAAGTTGAAAATTTATATGAGTTCTGTAATCGACAAAAAAATATGTAGCTGCTCCTAAGTAAATCACGTTTATTGCCTACCAACTTAGTCAAGCAACCACTTTGTTGGCTTAAACTTGCTTAGCAAATTCATTTAAGATTAAGTTCGTAAATACTACATCTTACATACCCTAGAATTTGTAGCATTGTTAGTAAGATTGCGTTGCCAGACAACGTTTCAATTTTTGGACAAGTCGAGCGTCTGATTTTCGCAATAAAACGTGGCACACAACCTAGCGGAGAAAAAAAATCATCAATACTACATTTAATAGGTATTCAAACGATACGAAAACTAAATACAAACAGGAAAGAAATACAAGAGTAAAACAAAGAAAACGAAAACATAATCCGATAATACTTATAACCGCAAGAGATGTGGTTAGATCAAACACACATAAAATACACTGAATAAAATATCGAATAATAATAAGATAAAAACATTAACAAACTGTATTTGTGGCAATAAAAAAATAATAAAAACGAAAAATAAAACAAAAAAATAGCAACAATACTATTTCAGAATGTGATTTAAATAGCAACGGCTTAGATAAGAACTAAGCGATATGCACACAGAATTGTATGTGTGTGTGTGTTTTAGCGCCGCGCGTTTGTTTTTATGTAAACGGCGGAATGAATGGATGCTCCTTCATACTGGTTTTCTTATCGAACATTTCTGGCATTATTGTGGTTCTTACGCATAACTTGCTTTTTCTTTCCTCTTTTTTGCCAGTACTATTACTATAGCTTAGCTCTTGACTTTTGTTTGTGGCTAAAACCCTAAAAACATAAATTGGTAGCCACACAACGGAGCAACAGCAACAACAACAAAATGATATTGTTGTGTGCACTGATATCCTTGTTGTTGTTAGTCAATAATAATTCTACGTAATTGAATGAAATCGTGCGGAACCGGAAATCGTATATTTTCCATTAAATGATTCGATTATTTGTATGATTTGTTTGAAATTGAAAATTCGATTATTCGCTCTTTGTTATTGTGAGTGGCTTCAATGGGTCAATGGGACTTGAAGAAGCCTTATTTTATTCAACCTCCCTCCCTTATCCCGAGTCTTGCGCTATCCTTATTGTTGAAGGTCTTGTTTGCAGTTTTTTATTGTTTTTTTTTTCATTTTCCAATTTCACTCAATGTCAAGGAGCTTGAGGTGGCTCATTGCCAACGAAACAGTCATCAGTCCTACCACATAATTAAAAATTAAACGTTGCTCTTTCATTTGCTCCTTTGTATTAAAAAATCCTTTTTCCTTTTTTTTCAATGATGCAATTAATTCAACACCGCCCTCGAACCTGCAGACCGCAGTTAAAGCAGCTTTAATTAAAACACGCGACAAATGTTGACTCAGCTCATATGGTGAAAGGAATTTGTAGTGCTCAGTTGTCTCTATATCACTTGTCTGTGTGTGTGTGTGTGCATTTTTGTTAATGTGTGCAGCAGCAGCACTTCAACTGCATTATTTTGCACTGGTGTTGGCAGCTATGTTTGTGGTTAATTGTCGTTGTGGTGAAAGGATTGTTTTAAGTGCGTTTCTTTAAAGAAATAAAAATGTGGCTGGTAAGCAATTCTGAGCATTTGTAAAATATCGCACATACACAATGAGAAAAATTTATTTTTAAGGCAGCAGTATAATTAAAGGATTTGTAACATATTACTCTTGTTTAATTCGATGTAATCACTTGTTTGAGTTATTAAATTCATCATCACATTAAACATACATTTCATTTTTGTCTCGAAAACAATTTTTTTATTGGAGTTTCTCCTTTAGACTTGGTTTTTTTTTATAGCCCTTACCAGATGAAAAACAAAGCAGGCCTGCCGATGGAAGGAATGTTGCAGGTTATCAATTTAATACTAAGAGGTCTATTTTTAAAATTTTAAAAACTTCCTCTTTACTTTTAAGTGAGGTGCATTATTATTATCATTATTTATAAACAAAAAACATCAGTACAGTAAGAACTAAGTTCTTTTATAGCACAACATATATACATTCAATGTAAGTATAATAACAACTATATCATAATAAAGTATCATGCTTCCCGCCAGGAAAAATTGGAAGGCTTCCATTTAAAAGTAAAAAATAAAGAAACATTCCCCACCGTATCTTTTGGAATCTTAAGGGTATTTTTGTATATGTATTGTTTCCAAACCGCTTCTTTAAGAATGCATGTGGAAACTTTTATTTATTGTCGAGCAATGACAACAGAAAATATTAATATCATTGTTTTTTAGCCGCTTATTGTAGAATTCGATAGTCTAGTGGTAGCGTGCTCGACTGTCGCTCAAGGGTCCCGGGTTCGAATCCTGGCCGAATTCATTTTCATAACAAGGGAGAGGAATTTTTCCACATTAATTCTTAAAACAAGGGAGAGGACTGCTTCCAATTAACTTTTGAGGACAGCACAGAGTAATGTTTCCACATGACTTTTTAACACAGTGGGGAGGAATGTTTCCCTCTAATGACATGCTATGTAAAAAGCAATGGAGTGTGCAACAAAGGGGAATGCTTCCTACATTCCATGGAATGTTTCCTGGTAACATCCGGGAATGCTCACTTTTCCTGGAGGGTTGCTAATGCAAAATTCCGGTTAATTTTAAGGGACAACAACTTCAATATTTTCATGATTGTTGTTATTCGCCGACACTTTGCGTTTTCGGCGAATCACTTTTGATGGCAACAATGTTATGTATATTATTTCAACAAAATCGCTACAGTGCCAATGGCTCAGTTGGCTAGGGCTTTAGCTTTTATTCATGTATTTTGAAATCTTGCGTAGTGGATTCAAATCCCATCAGAGACATAATTTTTTTTTAATGACTTTTAGTTTCGTTTCGGGTTTTTTTTTAATGATTTCTTTCCGAATTTTGCATTAATTGCTTATAATAACAAAGCGAACGCGTTAATTTTCTTGCTCTGTGCTCGTCCTTTTATTCTTAATCAAGCAAATTAAGCGACGATTAGTTAACAACTGCAATGGTCGAATGGATAAGCATATGTGCTTACACTCACGTGGCCGAGGTCCGTCTCTGCATAATGGTAATTTTTCAATTGCAGGCAACATTAGTTGGAAATTCAGCAGACATGCTTGCCTCCATACCTGCTTATATCTTTTTTCTGTAGGCATGTTCTAGGACGGCATGTCTGTCAAATGAACTGCCGTAGCAGCAATGCAGCATGCATCTATATCATGATATGAATGCAGCATTAATGAGAGCATTGCTTAAGATTCTCTACATTAATTTGTATGAGAACTTAAAAAATGTGTAATGCCATCTTAAAGGTTGTTAAATTTAACCAATTTTGTTGTAAGTTTTTTGTAATCGACTCTCTATGTAATTTTCAAACTAACCCATTGGGAAAAGGAGCCCTGCTGTATGTCTGCCGGCAACATGTCTCGGAAGGAATGGAGACATGCTCGCCTCCATACCCGCTTATATCTTTTTTGTATTCTATTACATACGGAAGGCCGGCATGTCTGTTAAATAAACTGAGAGCAGCAATGCAGCATGCATCTTATGGTATGAATGCAGAAGGTATACATGTCTACCAAATGAACTGCCCTAGCAGCAATGCAGCATGCATCGATCTCATAGTATGAATGCAGCGTTAATCAAGGTAAGAATGCAGCATTAATGAGAGGTGCATGCAGCATTGCTGCTAGGGCAGTTCATTTAACAGACATGCCGACCTTCCGTATGTAATATAATACAAAAAAGATATAAGCGGGTATGGAGGCGAGCATGTCTCCTTTCTTTTAAGTTTTCATCGTAAAAGGCTGGTAGAGAATTAATTAATTAATATATATCTTAATTTCTCTGTTAAATTTTTCAAACTGCGTTAAATTCATCTCTTTCAGAAATTTCCAGAAAAATTAAAAATGTAATAAAGAATGTTTCAAAATATTTACAATGCTGTTATAATTTCTCCATTTTAGCTACAAGTATTATCTATACAAAAAATGTTATGATGGTTAATGAAATTCCCTTTCATTTTTTGAGAAATAACTCAAGAGTAACAACTCTTTACAACAATAAATAAAAAAATGTTGTTGGTTCTTCACTTAAATATACTCATAATATTATAGAAGCACTCTGCAAAGGCTTAATTTTAATTGCATTCCTTCGCATTATCTTGGTTATAAGTAACTTTAATATTTTCTTAAATTACAACATAATTCGACAATATTTAGAAACAAGCCAAACACAAACTCAAAGACAAACATATTTAAGAAAACATTCACATAGCGCTGAGCTTAAATAAAAGATACATTTACGCGCGCCAAAACAAAAAAAAAACAACAACAATTTTAACAACAGGGCTTATTGCGTCTTGAAATTTATACGAAGACGAATACTATATTTTTGCAAAATGATTTATAGCCAAATTGTTGTTCCGTTTACTTTCCAACAAATTGGGAACACTGGCATTTATTGGTGCAGTGTGTATGAGTGCGTATTTGTATGCGAGTGCGGTAGGCAACGCTGTAGATAAGGGGGATTCCGGGGGTAAATCCCCACTGCCCACTTAGCAGTAAAGAATATTTAAATATATTAAATAAGGGGTGTTTTTTATAGAGTAATACAAGTTTTAATCATAATAAAACATAGTAATATATTTTTAATAACAATAAAACGGGCTTTATTGGATAGAACACTTTATGACATTAATGTCTAAATATGATTTCGGCCATGTGGTTGCCACGCCTAGTGCGTACAAGGCGCAATCTGGAATACCAATTTTCACAAACTTTTCGCAGCATTTGCGGCCGTATCTCGCCGATAACTCTTCGAATGTTGATTTCGAGGTGTTCAATTGTTTGTGGTTTATCGACGTAGACAAGTGATTTTACATAACCCCAAAGAAAATAATCCAATGGGGTTAAATGACATGATCTTGGGGGCCAATTAATTGGGCCATTTCGTGAAATTATTTTTTCGTCAAAAGTTTCCTTGAGTAAATCAATTGTAGCGCCCGCTGTGTGGCATGTGGCTCCGTCCTGTTGGAACCACATATAAGCAAGATTAATGCCAGCTAATTGAGGTACGAAAAAACTTCGAATCATGTTCCTATACCGTTCACCATTGACAGTAACATTCTGACCATCATCGTTTTTGAAGACATTTGGGCCAATGACTCCGCCAGCCCATAAAGCGCACCAAACAGTAATTTTCTGTGGATGTAATGGTGTTTCGACAAAAGCTTGTGGATTCTCCTTACTCCAAATGCGACAATTTTGTTTATTTACGTACCCATTCAACCAAAAATGGGCTTCATCGGAAAATAAAATTTTCCATGGAAATTCAAAATCAATATCAATTTGTGCTTCAGCCCATTCGCCGAATTGGTGGTGTATACGATGGTCGTTTGGCTTTAATTCCTGCACAAGTTAAATCTTAAAAGGTTTTAAGCCAAGATCTTTTCGAAAAATCTTCCATAAAGTGGAAGGACACAACCCCAGTTGCTGAGAACAGCGACAAATTGATTGATTAGGATCATCTTCAATGCTTTCCTGTACAGCGGCTACAGATTCTTCAGTGCGCACTGCTTGGCGTCTCAAGGGAGACGTCACATTAACTGTGGTCCGAAAACGATCTATTGTTCTTCGAATAAGCAGCTCTGAAGGACGATTATGTACGCCATAAAATGGACGAAGTGCACGATAAGTTTGACGAACTCTGACGAGCTCTGGTGTAAGTCGATCTATAATAAAATGTCAAAGCAAATTAAACAAAAAAAACTATCAGCTGTTAAATGAGTGGTCAAATAAAGCAGTGATGCCAACTTAAAGTTGTATCACTCTATAAAAACACTGAATTCCAATTAATTTAAATTCGTCAAAACATGAAGATAAATAGAAAATTATATGTGAGTAGTTTGGTTAGATATTGAAGGTTTTGTTTTGTATAACGGACGCAGTCACTTGCCTTAGATGTTTTTATTTGGCAATATGTTTTAAAGGAAATTTTCAGTGAGAGAGAGAGAGTTTTTGCTGTAAATCATATGGAAACAGAACTGCCAGACAAAAAATCTCAAGTGAGGAGATGATTCCGTGCGTTTTACAAAAGAAGGCCATAAGTTAAATATAATACAATATAAATATTTAACTTTATTTTTTGCTAACGTACTAGCGTTTGCAAAACGTATGCACATAAATTGAACAAAATTATTCTGAACCAGGCTGTGAAATTAAAATGATAATGAACGTTGCTACCTTTTTCATTAAGTTATTTACTTAACGTAAATTTAATTTTATTGGAACATTTGTCAGTTTTATGTTTTCTTGAGCTGTATGTGACTATTGTTAAGTGCTTACAATAACTTTGTACTTCAAATTCTAGAGGTGACACTTCGTCTCAAGCAAACCATCAGAGCAGCAGGTTCTAATGAAACTCGAACTAGAAGATCAATGTTTTTTTTTCTTAAATGTGTGAATAGCTTTGGATGTGTAGAATATGCTATCCTTAACTTAAATTCAAATAATATTGGCAGGCTGTTTCTTAAAAGCTCTTTACGGAGCTAAAAAGGTGAAAACACGCTACTAAAACTCACATGACAGCAGTTTTGTAATTTTCAACTATTTATTGATACTAGTAAGCCCGTGCGGCGTTAAAAAGCCAAAATCAAACAAATCTAGATTTTTTTTTTTTAGCTTTTTAATAGATTTTCAACTGATCAAAATTAAAGTGAAATTAATTTTGGCTTTTTTGCAATATACGCGGTATTACACGCGTAACGACGATATAATGTTAGCATATTTAATTTCATACAGGATACAATACAATATACAATAGTTAGAATATTTCTCGATTTCCAGTTGAAAAACGCTTGAACACAAATGTTTCATTACCAGTTTCCAATTATTTATTCAATTTTTATAAAAATTTAAAAAAATTAAAAAATTTTCCGATTTATAAATCTTTTTTCAACTGTTTAGTTTTTCATCGCTTCAGTATATCAGTTTGTTTATCAAATGAAATTCTGATTTCCAAAGCACCTTCAAATAATTGCAAAATTTTGAAAACATAAGTTCATAAAAAATAAATTAGTTAAATATTAAACCTGTCCAAACTGCTATAAGGTCTTTTATTCAAGTAAAATAGATATGGAATAGTTGGGAACCGAACTTGAGGCAAAGAAAGCAATATGGACCATCAATAGAAATGAGGGTTGCAGAAAATCTCTGGAAACACTTAAACTATTTTGCGGCGACAAAAGTAGCTTTAAGAAATACATGTTTTCGCAATTTAACAAAATTCTGGAAATAATTGTTATTTTGCCTTGTAGTACAGTTTGCAGCAGGGATGGGATGAAAAAAAAAAAGAAAAAATCTTCATTTTCACACCATGAAAATAGTCAAATTCATCATTTTCTACTAATAATTGCTGCAATACATCAAATTTTTCTTCAAAAGCATATTTATTTATATAAGTATACTCAGGTATTAATAAGAAATTAAATAAAACCTTTTAAAATTCAATGACTATTAATATAAAATTGATTGGATGTATGAAAAAAGGTAAAAATTATCAGATTCAATTAGTGTTTGAAATTCATAAAAAATTCTGATAAGAATTTGATTTCAAGGTACTATTTGATCGCAAGGCAGTTTTATATTAAGATTGGTAATAGTGCTTAATTTGGTGCCAAAAATCGTCAAAATGACGATAAATCGTCAATGTTCCCAACACTGGTTTCCAGTGAAAGTTCCTTTTGCACATTAAAGTGTTTGAAAAATTGACTTCAAAATGCTACTGGAACAGATCGGCCAACTGACTTAGCGCTATAAAATAATAATAAGGGCATTTCTGTGAACTAGGAAACTGTTATCGACTTCGTTTCTATAACTTTGTACAAATATGTTTATCTTTTTAAATTATCTGTTTTCGTTGCTTTACTTAAATAAATACTTATCGTCCTATTCAAAACTGAGTTATTGAATCAACTTTATATGCTAAGAATTTTAATGAATATAATTTCATCAACTGTTGATTATTGACTATTGATGTTGACTATTGAAATGGGTTAAGAAAATTGGAAAGATCTTAGGATGGAAATAAAAAATAGAAACAAATATTTTTTTTAGTAAACCCCCTCCCCCTTTTATGAAATACCTATTTACGGTGTTGGTGGTAGGGTTTATTTTTTAAAATTTTTAAAAATTTTGAGCTTAACCCATTAATGCTCACTACCAGAACCCGTTGAGTTTAGTTTTTGAAATTTTCAGCAACAAGTTGTTTTAATATTAGACGGAAAAATCTAAATTTAAAAAAAAAATTCAAAGGATATGGGTACGGTAAAGCGTATGATCATAAATGTATAAGGCTGCAAATGGAGAAATAAAATAAAAATAACTACATTATCTATCATAACTACAAATTATAAATTGGAAAGTTTTTATTTCGTAGCGTAGGCGTTCAACTTTAACCTAATGAACTTTTTAACTATATTTTCTTTTTTGTTATGTTTATTTAACAAAATAATTCACCTGTTTGGGATTTTGTACTTCTCTTTATAATACTGCACAAACTGGCGCACAAAAATAAACATAAGGGATTTTAATGTAAATTATAAAACTTTTTTGGATGGCCAAAAGTATGGCCTTTGGTGTGACTTTCTAATACTGTTGGAAGCAAATGGCGAGGAATTTTTGTAGATTTCTTTAATATGTTTTCATCTCATATGATATATCATAGGCTGTCATTAATGGGTTAAGGCCTTAATCAAAGGATGAAGTTTGAAAAAACATCATAGCTAGGTCCATTTAACGTCAAAATCACCAACAAGTTTTTTATGTCACTGTTACTAGTTGAAGACGCTGTCGACCTAACAAGGAAAACACACGTTTTTTTGCCAGATTCAGCTCGATTAACTTATTCCACCGATTTTCTGACATTGCGATGCCCTTTGAATAGAAAGATTCCTCAAGATCTTTGAAAATGCTTCAGTTTCCAATTCGACCTGTTCCAATTCATCTCAAATCTCCTTCTCTGGAGCCACTATTTTAAGTTTAGGAAAAAAATTAGTCACTGGGGGCCTAATCTCGAGAATATGGAGGATGAGAAAGCAGTTCAAAACGTAACTCGTGCGATTTGGCCATGGTTTCGATCGATTTGTGAGCTAGAGCATTATCTTGCAAAAAGATAATGCGATTTTGTTCTTCTATAGATAATTTGTAGTCATATTTGCATTTAATTGCTTTTCTTCTTATCAAATAGTCGATAAACAAAATACCATTCCATTAGGACCTACCCACTTTTTTGCTGATTCTTTAAGGTCAGGTGAATCAGTCGTATTTTGTTTAAACATGGTCAAACACTGTTGTGAAATGCGAACAAGTTCATATTTTTGATTGATTGTTAACGAATGCGGCACCCGTCTTGTAGTCAGCTTTCTCATACCCATCTGTTCATGTAAAATTAAAACCACCAACCCACTTGATATGACTACAACTATAGCTAGAGCGTGAGATAGCACTTTCGAATTGTCCAATACGAAATCGTCGCTTTTTCCAATATATTCTGGAGTGGTAAATGTTTTTGGTGCTCTCACGGCGTGTTAATCTTTTGTGCTGATTCGACCCCTTTTAAACTCTACAATCCAATGCTTTGCGGTTGAATACGGCGGAGCAGATTCACCATAATATTTATTTAGCTTTTATTTCGTTTTTTTTTTTTGCACTTTCGTTACGCAAAAAGTAATGCTTTATCAAGTAATGAAATTATTTTTTATTCATTTTTATAACAATACTAAAAGTTGTTTAATTTAGAACACTGTAACATCACTTCTATTCATTGACAGATCGATCTGACATGGTCGTGTCCAAGTGGCCAAGGATGTAGATCCTCTTGATTTTCATATACCTCGGTACCGCTTACTGCCATTATTTTCTTCGCATAGGAACATCCTTTTTAAAAGAACAGATGTAGCTTACCAGTGTGACGAATCTGTACATGACCGATTTAGACTTTAAAATAATATGGGCTATGTTCAGGATTCGCTCTCATTTGATACATTTCTGTTTTATCGTGTAGAAGTCTTACAGCCTTATTCTGGCAAAATAACAATTCTTACCCAGTATTTTTACTATTTTTATGTGTTTGCTGTAATTTTTTGATTTAAAAAAAATGGAAGCTCAAAAATAAAAAATTTTGATAAAAATCGTCATTTGCTTTTCGGAAAGTCATATCACTAAAAAAAATTAAAGTTTTTTCTAAATGACCTTGATATTTATTATGTTGATTTTGTATGATTTAAATACAAATTCTAAATGTTTGATAGTTTAAATCATACTTGAGTTTAAATACAAATTCTAGCTGTTTGATAATTTGAAATCGTTTATTGAGCTTTAGGTCAAAGTATACAAAATATACTATACAAAATATTAATGTTGACATGAAATAAAGTAAGAATGGAAAATCGTGTTGCCAGATTATTTCAACAAACATAATTAAAACAAATTTTTTTTTTGAGCCTCAAATTTTGTGGTGAAAACAAAAATTACAACAAACACATAAAAATATCAAAAATACTGTGTAACAATTGTTACTTTTCTGTTTATTTAGAGAAGAAGCCCGCTTTTTCCAAACTGATTCAATCAGGCATATTTTGCGGTTGTTTCCTGACAGTGAGATCGTTGTAACAGGCGATTTCAAGGTTCGATAAGTCACTCGGGCCCATTAACACCTGTTGAACAATATTTTAAGCTATTCAAACCAACTCATCTAAGTAATTAAGGAACGATTTTTTTTTCCACAAAGTGATATGCATAGCAATAATATCCTTGAACTTTTTCTGAATTCGAATTATAAAAAATATGATATGAGTGAGTGTGGACGCACCTCTTGGTAACTCGAACCATTGTTCTATCTCCGAAGTATTTCCATATTCTACCCCTGCACCTCTACGCCTTAGGCCCTAAAAAGAACTGCATGCTTCTATGGTAAAGAAAATTGGACAGCGTTAAATAATTTTTATCGATATTTAAATTTTAAATTACTTTTCAAAAATTATGAAGGCGGTACAAGAAATTTGATTATTGGATAAACGGTCTTTTATTCCCAATAACATAAGAAACTTTAAACCAAAAGATCACTCATAGTTAAATGACACTTGCAGGATTGCAGTCAGGTCCAAAGAGGCAGCCTTTCAGAATTAGCGTTCTAAAAAGAAAACTGATACCAAAAGATTTCGCATCGAGGCAAGGAATCGCTGTAATGTAATTTTAAAAAGCGAAAAGTTTGTGCACGAAACTCGCATTCGAGCACAGGTTATTCTCCGCCTCAAAGGGAGTACACATTTTTGGTAATTTGTGTAAAGAGTAAAGAATTACACATCTTCATCGATTCCTACTCTTTTAAAGGATGACCAAATCTTTACTGACTCGGCTGATAAAGCGAACCTATTGGTACGCAAATTCCACACTATCAGATAGCAATCATCCACTGCTATTTGCTGAGGTTAGATCTTGCGCAATGCGAAAGTTACATTCAAACGAGAGCAGTTAAAAAATTAATTGCAAATCTCAACATAAACAAAGCCTCTGGTCCCGAAGGCATGCCACCAATTGTGCTTAAAATGTGTGCTTCTTCACTGGCTCAGCCTTTGCGAAACCTTTTCAGCATCTCCTACAAAACAGGAGTATTTCCATCTTATTGGAAGATCACAAGGGTCCAGCAGGTACTTTAAAAGGGCGATGCTACGAACCCAACAAGCTTCCCACCCATTGCGATATGCTCCTTTCCAAAGTTATAAAGAGCGTAATAAACTTTAAACTTTTAAACTATCTCGAGCGCGACCAACTGCTTCAGTGATCGTCAGTATGGTTTCTGTAGGGTCCGCTCTACTGGTGATCTTATGGAATTCCTAACCGAAAAATGGAATCAATGCGTTCACTTTTTCGAAGAGATCAAGGATATTTCTCTGGATATTTCAAAGGCATCTGACCGAGTGTGGAATAAAACACTCGTGTCAAAACTAATTGCTTATGGGCAAATACACAGAAAAGACAACCGTGACTAAGAAATAAACACTTATTTAAAACGTTTTATTTACTCAATTTGATTTACTCAAAAAACGCCCCAGTTCTATGGAGCTTGAGAGGAAGAGGCAAAATAAAGAAGAGTAAACCCACAAGTGGATGGATTGTCCTTTAGCTTCCCTCATTATGAATAGTGTGGGTCTTTTGGAATCAGCCACTTTTGACGTTTTGTTCATATCGATCCAATCTGATGTACAGTGGAATGATCATACCTTCGATGTATCAAAAGAAGTGGCCGAGTGCCGACGTATTTTAAAACGATGCAAAATATGTTTCACTCTAGCTGATCTTCGCATGTTCTACACCTCATATTTAAGGCCTAAAAAGGAGTACAATTGGCACATTTGGACAAGGACTTCAAGATCTTATTTGGAGCTTCTTGAGCGAATTCAACGTCGATATATTTGATAGGGGATGAAAATATTTCATTCTCACTCAACTCTCTTGAGCAACGACGTGTTGGTTGTCTCAGCCTTCTGTACAGATATTATCATGGGAAGTGTTCAAGGGAGAATATCACCTGACACCACCAACCCGAGCGTTTCTCAAGTTTAATCGGGTAGCTTTCCAAGCCCACTTTTTTACAATTGCCTTGATGCTTAACAGAACCTCGATTTACCGTGATAAATCGTTTTTTAGTCGGTAAAGTTATGGAATAGCCTCCCTGCGATCGTGTTTCCCGTCAGTTTTGAACTGTGCAAATTTAAAAATTTTTACAAACACTAATTTATTTTTCCACCGAAACAACACAGTGCTACCACAGGGCCATTCTCTGAAGTGTAAAAATATTCAGAAGTTAAAAAATTCGATCGATCGTGTTGCTCAAAGTTTCCGAAATACGTTTTTATTGCTCATTTGTGAAGTTAATTTGTCTCAAATTTTGCATTGCAAATAGAATTTCGAGTGCCAAATCACTGAAAATGTTGCAGAAGACTTACAGTGAATAGACTTTGTCAAAAACATGTGCATATGAGACTGTGCGTTCAAAAGCGCTAGGGATATGGTGAAAGAATTCCCTCGCTCTGGTCCGCCATCAACGTCTTCGACTAAAGTTAACATCGCTAAAGTGATGCAAATGCACTTTTTGTATCTCACGAATCAATTTAATCATTTTAAATGATTGTGTGGGAATGAAATGCAAATTTTCTTTAAAGACTCAATCGCGTAATTTCTGTTATAGTCTTAATATGAGAAATGCATTTGAAAATAAGTATATTTTTCCAAATTTTTTAAGCGAGCAAGCCTCTTACTTGAAAGAAAATAATCAGCGAAGACACAGTAACACAGTATCTGCGATTTTCAAACGTTAAGATTTTATGAATGAAATGAGTTATTGCCACTTAAATGACATAGATCGTGTGTGAGTGTGTGTGCTATAAGGGTGTTTTTTTATGCGAGTGCTTGTGTAAAAAAGCTATATTTTCATTGCAGCATTCGTTTCCGACTTTATGCCTTAAAAGTAATAAATTTTTTGTATGCCGCTGTTTGTGTGCCTTTAATACCAGCTTGACATATTTCAAAGCTGTTTAGTTACTTGATGGGTTGTGTTTTTGTTTTTCTTATACATGCAATACCCTCATACAAGCTTTCGCAAACGCACACAGTGTTTCATTAACAATTACATAGGAAGGAATTCTTAAACGTGCGTGTTAAATTTTACTCCATCAACTTTTTCGCTTTTATATGTTTTTATTTTTCTTGTTTTTTTTTTTTGCTTTTAATTGCTGTCATTCGTATGTTTTTTAACTTGTTGATTTTCTGAATTGTAATTCGTATTTACATACGTATTTAAATAACGTGTTTAAATAACAAGCAGAGCTTATTTTTCTGAAAGCAAATTGTTTTTTACAACAACTATAAAAAGCCTTAAAAAGTTTCTAATGTCAATATTTTTGTGTTGTAAACACGAATTAGTTGCACTTAATATTTCTACAAAAAGAAAAAAAACATGTTCATACAACTCAACCCTAAATTGAGTTAACTCGAACAGAAATTGTTCTTAATTGATCTTAAAAATGCTATTTTTATGTTGTACTAAAAGCATGTAAAAATGTAAAACAAAAAAAAACACAAATACTTATAAAAGCAACCCTTTACTCAAAAGCGTAGCTAAGACCAATAAAGCGCATTAATAAACAAACAAACAAACGAACAAAAAACCAAAAAACAAATACAATATTCCACTTAAATTGCAAAACCAAATTCACATGACATTCCAAAAAAATAAATATAAAATAAAATAATAAATAATAATCAAAGACATAACACAACTTAAATTTAAAGTCCTCTCAACAAATAAATAGAATATAAAAAAAAACAATAAAAATGTGTAAAATAACAAGTGAACATAAAAAGTTCGGAAGGAAATCCAAAGTTAACAAATGTAGGCAAACATTGCGTAAATGTTGTTTGCGTGAAAGGTCAATGGGCATCAGTTCAAGTGCGTTCGTCCTCAGAGATTGCTTTAGAACAGAGATGGCCAAACGCACACAACTTAAGCTGCTTGCATGTATGTGTAACGTTAAAAGCTTTTCACTAAAAGAAATCAAACGTTAAAGTATTTTGAAAGCTTTCTGAAAGCTTTATGAAGAGAAAAAATATTAATAAATCGACGTGAACTGAAAAATTATGAAATCATATTAGAAAAGATTATTTGTTTTTTTTTTTATAGTACTACTATATAATCTGGCAGCCGTTGTTCTGCACCTTCCTGTCTTCCATAAACAAAGCTGAAGTATTATGTGTCAAGTTGTATCTCATGACCTCAATCGGTACAGTCGTTTAAAAGTAATGCGATCACAATTAGGCACACTTATGATTTTATGTAGATATATATAAATAGTAAATTTTCGTAAATATCTCCACCCCAGTGCCAGGTCCAAGTTTTGTCAAATACTTACTTTTTATTTAAACAATATTCCAGCAAAATAAGTTCTTCCAAAAGAAGGTAAAGTGGAAAGGAAAGACTTGAATTCCATCCCTTCCACTTTCATACCCAGAAGGCATTCTTTTAACATATGCATGTCCATTGGAAGGAATGCTTTCCTTAGTCTTCCCTAGAAGTGATTCCAGAATTTTTTCAATGGAAGATTTTTGTTAGCCCTTCAATGAAAAAATTTTACTAGGTGTTTTCTAGGAGAACATTGGGAAGGCATTCCATGGAATGAAATGGTTTTTGTTAATAGTGGTTCATTTTGCCCAATTTTCGCACCATTTTGCTGTTGGAAATGAGAAGGGTTTATGTTTTGTTAAGGTTTAAAAAAAATCCCGCGTAAAATATCCTTTTTTCAATTTTCACTGCATTTTGGTGTAAAAAGTATGAAGTGGTTTGGTTTTGTTGGGGGTTTAAAAAATTAGGAACGGAAAATATCTGAAGCATATATTATATTTATATATAATTTTTTAAAATTAAGAAAATAGAACTTAAGTAGTTTTTGAGAATGCCTCTTGAAAGTTCTTCTTGATAATGCTAAGAAGAAGCACAATCGGATCCATGGAATATCTTTTGGAAGCAGTGTCCATAAGAATGCATGTCACATTTGCAACAAAAATTTTGCTGGGATATGGTCTGAATTTGGGCTAAATATGACTAAGATGAATAAGAATTTTTGACCCCAGTGCCCCTAGGGGATCAAACATACACAAAAAGCATCCGGAGCACCACACGAACATCTTTATGAAGTTAAAATAAAATTCAACAAATTGTCTTTGATTCATTACTTGTTGAAGGTTCAGACGGATAGGTTGCATTCTTTGGTGATAATTCTTTATTGCCTAATAAAGATGTTTGACGAAAATTGGGAAACAGAATTTTTATTTGCTGAAAATTTCTTTGGTGAGGCTATATGCCTAGTATGTCAAAACAAAGAAAAAACTATTAGAGAAGAGTTGTTGCATTGAAATTTGAAGAGTTCTTTTCGGGTTGTTTTATTTATAAAAAAATAATAAATTCATTTATTGCATCTTGTTTATGTCAATTGCTTTTACATATGCTAAAAAATATAAAAATATAAAAATATTTATATATATTTACAGTAGAAGGTTTTGACTTTTTGATTTTTTGATTAAAAAAAAATTAGTTAACAACAACTTTTTAGTTCAGTTTGCCTATCTTTTTTTGTTAACTGCATAATTTACGTAAAAATAAAAACATATTAATATGCGAGCAACCGCAACCCGTCTACTTGAAATCTGGATAGCTACTGAAAGCTTTTTAATTTTCTTGTCAACAAATGCCTGTGAAGCTATCCGCCCATGGGAGGCCTTTTGGGCTTCCCTGCTCTAGTCTAGTCTCGAGCCTGCCAGCAGACTGAAAGCTTTTTAGCGGCGTCAGAATTTATATACTTTTATATGGCTGAAAAAGCTCTTAGCTCGAAGCGAAGTTTTCGATCTGGCCATGGTGTAAGAAATAGAGGTGTTAGTGAGTTTGACACTTCTCTCTCAAAATGATAAAATTATGTTTCCCCGGTCTTGTCAAAAAAAGCTGATGGTGAATTGCATGAAAACGAAATTGGTTAAATTCGTGTCTTTCTGCAAGTTTATAAGATTTTTACTGAGATTAAAGTGAGAATAGAGTGATATGGAAAACAATAAAAAATATATGAGACGCTGTGCATTATGCAAAAAAAAAAACAACGACGCGAATGCAAGAAAATTTACATGTTGGCCGAAGCTCCATGTCGGCGGCATCTTCCAGCGCACGTTTCTGATAAAATGGTCAAAGCATTCAATGACAAACTTGGCAAATCGGAGAAGACAACTTCAATAACTTTTTGTCAACATAGGTTAGGTTAGGTTAAACCGGATGCCTTCGTGAAGGCGCACATAGACCAATTCAGGTCCTTAGTGGTACCGGTAGCGAACAATAGGAACCTTTGTGTTTGTTTTAAAAGTCTTTAAAGATTTGCGTTGAGTTCGCAAACCTTAGGAGGGATTCTAGAGACACCCTGGCTACATCTTTAAGCGACGGGAATGTCGATGAGCCTAGGTATTTTAGTCTCGATCTAAGCAGGGCGGGGCATGTGCATAGTAGGTGCTCCAGGGTCTCCACTGTGCCCGGTTCCTTGCACTTCCTGCAGTTGTCATCCGTGGTGATGCCAAGCTTCTTCGCGTGGGCTGCCGTCATGCAGTGACCAGTGAGCATGCCCACTAGTGTCCTGCAATCTTTGCGCGGGCGTGCCAAGATGAACAGAGTTCGTTTTTCGCATTGTGCATTGCACATGATTTACGATATTTTGCAAGTTGTCGTATCTCTCCATCTACGATTCACTGCTAGTGTGGCTCTTCGTTCGAGGTTCCTGTACAACTCTTGTAGCGGAGTAAGTACATGTTCTGTGAGTTCTGATTCCAGCCCAGCGCCTTCCTTTGCTAAACCATCTGCCATCTCGTTTCCCTCAATGCCCTGGTGGCTAGGGACCCAGTAGATGCGCACTCTTTTCGAAGCGCATAGTGCATCTAGTGCATCTCTGCCAGCCAAGACACTTTTGGACTTGATGCTAGCGGAGTGCATGGATTTGATCGCCGCTTGACTGTCAGCGAAAATGTTGATGTTAGAGTGTTGTGTGTCCATGCTGAGGGCTATCTCAGCAGCCTTCCTTATGGCAAATATTTCCGCCTGGAAGATACTGCAGTGGTTCGGCAGTTTATATGGCTGCCTTATATTAGGCTCGTACAGGCTCGTATAAGAGTTCGTACTTTGGAATTGACTATCGTGCGAGGTACCATGGTAGTCCATGCTACTAAGTAGATCCTTTCCGATTGTACAATGTCCAAAATTTTGAATGTGCATGCTGCCTGCTGCCGTAAGGCGTTGTGCCGTTTTTCCGGCTATTTGTTTTGCGTGTATGTCCAGGGGGTCCATACTTAGAATCATTTCAAGCGCTTTAGTTGGAGTTGACTTCAGTGCCCCCGTGATGCATAGCGCTGCCTGCCGCTGAGTTTTCTCCAAGTGCCTGAGGAATGTTGATTTGTTCACAGCCGGCCACCACACAATAATCCCGTAGAGTAGAATAGGACGCAATACCGTTACATAGATCAGTGCATCAGAAAGGGTGAGAGACCCCAAGTACTACCTAGCATCTTTTTGGATGTGTATAGTGCAATGGTGGATTTCTTCACCCTTTCTTCAACGTTGGTTTTCCATGACAGCTTGCTGTCCAGGATGACTCCTAGATATTTTGTCAACATAACACGGCACAATTAATTGCATTAAATATTTATTTACACTTAATTCACACAGTAAAAACTATAGCACATAATCTAGCAACTCAAACAAATAACACAATTTGACAATTATCAACAGTTCCGCTATTTCGCTCACAATTTTTTGACAGAAGCAAAGAAATTCATGGTGTTGTCAAAAACTCACTAACACCTGGTTTTCTTACACCATGGATCTGGCAGTATGTTGTAACATTTTCGATCCACAGGCGATTTGGTTAGTTTCGAAGTTAGTTCGAACATTAATCAGCTACACTCAAGCTTTTTTTCTGATACTTGGCGTATTTAATAACGTAAATCAATATTTTTTATAATTTTTGATTAATATAAATATTTCATTTAAACTAAAAATGCCAAATGAATTATTTTCAACAAACAACATTGTTTGGCAAAAATAAAGAGAACATAATTTGAACAGTTTTAATGTAACCATATACATATATACTTTTATAAGAGCCAATACTTTTATTGGAATATTTTACCTTTAGCTAAAATGAAATCTGTTGACTTTTTTTCGTGGAACATATGTATTAAGGCCTTCTAATTCCAAATCTGAAAAAATGAATGGTCGTTCTCATCTGGTTTAGAAGTTATAGGAGTCCAAAGTTGAAAAATGGCCTAAAAAAACTTGCTATGTCTTTGCTATGTATAAACAAAACTAAGCAAAATGGGTATTAAAAGAAAGGCTATTCAATTACCTATCCAATTAGCTATTAACCATAAAATTCCATTTATTACTTTCTAAGATATCACTCTTTTTATGAACCAACTATTTTGCATCAAAATTTTAGATGCATTTCAGATTCAAATAAAAACGACAAAAATTAATTCCATGAATTCGAATGTAAAAACGACAAAACACTCATGAATTTGAATGTAAAAAATTAAGGATAATTTAAAAGACAAAAAAATTCGCCGCGATTTTTAATAACAATTTTTCGCCTGCGGCGCTTTATTTATTCACCGTTTATGTAACAGTTCCTAAATATTTCAAAAGTTCTTAAAAAATAGTATTTTATGGCTTTTAACAAATTACTTTGTTATTGTTTTAAAAATTTCTCGAGTGTGGCCCTTTCTTCCTCATTCATGTAACTATTTAACTTCGTAAGTATTCCTCCATCATATACTCGTATGTTACATCGATATGCAACTAGTTATACCTCAGTTACTTAAATTGCAATTATTTCTTGTTGTTTAAATAATTTGGACTTCCAGCTTAATAGTGTTTTGCCCTTGTACGGAATATTGTTTTTAACACTACAAAACGAAAATATTTAAGTATAAAAGAAGTTTTATTTTAAAAAGTTATGCAGGCATTTTAATGTCTGATACCTCGTTGAAAAGGTGTTCGTATTACCTTTCTTTTGATACCCATAATGCTTACTTTACTAGGAAAATTGAAAAAATTACAGCATGTTTTGAAGGTCATTTTTCCTAACTTTGGACCCCTATAACTTTTAAACGTCTTCAGAGCGACCTCTAATTTTTTCACTATTCGCTTTTTTAGCTCCAAATACACATTTTGAAAAAAAATAAAATTAAAAAAGTCCATTTTAGCTAAAGGTAAAATGTTCCCTTTTATTATTTCACTAACTTAAAATCATTATTTAACCCTTCTATGTTAAATAAATGATAAAACCATGCTTTAATGAATAAATATTTGCATTTCTATTTATGTACTTCGCTTCTCGATCACTGCCACCAAATCAAAGTGATATTTTATCGCAAATAACGCCTGTCGAAAGTGTTACAACATACCGACTATCGATACTTTCAGCAACTTCCAAAACTTCGAAGTTACAATATGCTGCCACAGGTGCTAGTGAGTTTTTGACAAAACCATGAATTTCTTTGCTTCTGTCAAAAAATTGTGAGCGAAAGAGCGAAACTGTTGATAGTTGTCATATTGTGTTATTTCTTTGAGTTGCTAGATGATGTACTACAGATTTTATTGTGCGAGTTAAGTATAAATAAATATTTAATGCAATTAATTGTGCCGTGTTGTGTTGACACAAAAGTTTTTGCAGTTGTCTTCGCCGACTTGCCAAGTTTGTCATTGAATGTTTTTTCCATGGCAGAATTAGAGAAGGTATATGCATTTCGGAGAGGGAGACTGCCGCAACTGTCAAAACGAAGTTGACAGCTCATACAAAATCTGAAAACGATGAGAATGCTATAAGAAAGCAAAAATAGGCAAGCAAAATGCTTGAGTTTGACAATTATGGCTATGAGAAAAAGAGAGCAGTCTGAAATGCATATACCTTTACTAGTTCTACCATGGTTTTTGCCATTTTATCAGAAACGTGCGATGGGGTGCCGTCGATACGAAGCTTTGGCCAGCATACAAATTTTCTTGCATTCACATCGTTTTTTTTTTCATAGCGCACAGCGTCTCATATATTTTTTATTGGTTTTCATATCACTTTATTCTCACTTTAGTCTCAGTAAAAATCTTACAAACTTGCAGAAAGACACGAATTTAACAAAAGTTTTTTTCATTGTCATTCACCATCAGCTGTTTTTGACAAAAGCGGGGAAACATAATTTTATCATTAGGAGAGAAAATTGTCAAACTCACTAACACCTCTTTTTCTTACACCATGGCTTTAGATAAATGACGAAACAAACACACAAGATGCAGGCATGCGATCAAACGACCATAAACTAATGGTGTTTTCTTTTCTCGCCAAAAAATTCTGCCCTCTGAGAGCGCAGAATTTTTTAAAGTTTGACCTGAACTCAAAAAATGTTGACCTGTTCTTAGTCGAGAAAAGAACATAAAAATGCAACTTCTATTTCAATGTTGTGTTGGCTGCCCTGCTATATCGAGAAACATCAAATAAATTGCAGAAATCTTCCGTGAAATAGCATTCCAGCAATTCATTTTTAATAAAACAGACCACTGATGTGGCTATTTCGTTAATTAATATCAGCTATTTTATGTTTACTTATAATAAAGTTTTGGAAAGAAGCAGCTCACTCTTTAATATGTCAATACAATGTTACATTTTTTCTTATCATGTCACTTTTTTGTTTCTTCAGTTGGTAGCATTTGAGGGCAGAACTCTGAAACCTTTGATCTTGAGAGTGCAAAAATTCTGCATTTTTTATACTTTTCAGGTCAAAATTTTCGAGAAAAGAATACAAAAAGTGCAGAATTCTCAAAGAAGGCAGAAAAAATGCAGAATTTTTTCGAGAAAAGAAAACGCCATAAGATTTCTCTTAACAGTCAGTTGACCAGAAAACAAAAATTGTTTGCTATATTAATGCGTGTGCATCAGACTATAATAGACTATGATGTAAACTGCAATTCGAGCAATACCTTCTGTTCAAAACTAACAATAAATTCCGTTGGTAAAACACAATTACAAACACACTCTTTGCTCATTTTTTTCTCCATTGTAAGAATGTTTACAACTTATGTTTACAAAGATAAGAAAATAAGAAAGAAACTATGTGATAGATCACCCTCAAAATTAAAGCACAAGCCTATTACCAGCCTTAAAAAAATCATTAGCTTTATGACAACTATTGTTGTTTCATTCGCACAGTTTGGTTCAATTTTGAACAGAAGGTATTTCAAGGTGAAACTAATGGTTTACATTTCAAATACTTTTTCACGAATATATTGATGATATACACACGGTATAATTATTTACAAGGTAGTAGCGTCAACTGGCTTTTTTCTAAAGATATTTAAATCTTTAGGGTCGATTGTTGTTATTGTTTTTACTTAACATAGTTCTACTTAATTGCAAACATTAAATAATCTTTTTAAAAATAAGATTTTTTATAATTTTTTTCAATATTTCTTCGTATAAATTGTGCATAACGCCAGTTTGGAAATACCCATATAACAAATTTATTTTGGTGTAAAGTTCAATAAAAAAACTTAATAAAATAATTTGAATAATACCGTTAATTGAGTGTAGTGTCCGACCGAATGTGGATTTTTGGCCGAAGCCGAATACTAACAAAATTTTTTTCAAGTAAAAAATAATACAATTTAGACCATGTTTTCGTTATATATTAATTTCAGCACAAAAAACGGCAATCATTAAAAGGTCCAGTCTGGTTAAACAGACCGAAAAATATGCAGTTTTCATTAATCTTTTTTGCAAAAAGTACTCTGAACTTTTTATGTATATTTGCAGTACTTTGAAGAAGATTGTCTAAAATTTTCAGATTATAATCAATTATTATTTAATTAATATATTGCAGCAAGCCACGGGGCGAAGTAGACCAGTAACTAGCGACCTTCCCAGAGTTCGCAAAATTCATCTGAAACAAAAATAAAAATATTTTTCTGTTAAGTATGAATGTGATTATGGAATAATTTTTGTAATTTTTACTGAATATTTTCATTACATTTTTGTTGATAAAAATTCCAATATGAAATTTTCAATGAGATTATAGTCCATTGTTTAAAAAAAAACGCGTTTAAAGTTATAAGTATAGTGCTCTTCCTGCTTTGACGCGGTCGGTTTGGAGGCTCATAACTTTTGAATAATTACGAATTCTATTTAACCTTTTAGAATGACATTTTACACAGTTATAGCTATCGAAAAATGCAAAAAAAAAACAAATATATAAAAAATTTTTGCATTAAAAAAATAAAAACATTCGGGAAATATTCGGCTTTTTTAAGCCGAAGGTTGAAAAATCGGCCGAATCTGCCGAATACCGAAGCCGAAGCACCGCGTGGGTGAGTCTTTGCACCAGTCAACACGTTCCTTTTTTTTTTTTTTTTGAGCGATTGACAAATCATGTGGAATCCAATGTGAACAAATCTTTTACACAACTATGTGTTTATGAAAAATGGTATGTATGCTTGTGGAAGTAACTCACAGGAATGCCTAAATCAGTATGTTACATGACAATTAAGCATTAACAGCTCGCGCACATCATCAATGCTTTGTGACACACCAACAGATTTTGGACGCCCTTCACGAAATTCGTCAGTAAGCGAAGTACAATACTGCTTGAGTACTGTGTGCTATCGATATACAGAAGTTTTTGATGGTGCTTCATCCCCAAAAGTCAAATTGAGTTCGTCGATGCACTCCTATTGAGATATTGAGATAGCGCGAAATGTGCGTGTTAGTTACATTTTTTTTACTGAAATAAAATTTGAACCCTTTTATGCCCGAATAAAAAGGCTACACATTTTTTGAGGTCAGATTTATGTTAGTCTTTACTCAAATATGAACCGACAAAAAATTTAAAGTCCTTGGTGCCCGGGTTCGTTGGTTTCATGCATTGATTATTTGTAAGAGTTTGGCTGTTATTGGACAAACTAAACGCTTTTCTTATGACTTTTTTTTGCGGATATAACTCTCTCTCACCTTTATTTATTTATATTGTGCACTTGATTTTACAATAAAACAATTTTTTCAATGTTTTCAAGCACTTTTTTGCGAACGGTCCCGATGTTGATTTCAACCATTTTATTATACGGAGAACGGCTACTGCATAGACACGTGCAAGGCTTTCAATAGAAAATATACCTCTAAGCTTAGGTATTAATAAATAAATAATAAAATGTCGATCTGACTGAAATGACCAAGAACCAAGGCATGCGACTATTACAAAAAGGTTTGGTCTTTGGCCTGAGAGGAAAGGGATAGATTATTAAAGGAAGAATTGATTGGAACCATACGTGAATTATCCGTTAGGCGGAACAAACGTGAAAGACAATTTAAATTGCTTATAACCGAGGCTTGTGTTATGCCTTAACCTCGGCAAGCATTTCCAGCCCTCAGTTGTTCCTGTTTTTTAATTTCACATTTTCCACAATCTAGCTGTGGATTTTTTGTTTCACTAATGTAAGATTTTAAATTTATTGTAGTATAGAACAAAGAAAACGAAAAGAACCACGTCCGTACCCGGATTCGAACCGGGGACCTCTGAGTTGATAGTCTAGCGTACTCTTCACTAGACTACAAAGGCCGATATCTGAGAAATATTATTCAGCTTTTAGTGAAGCTGCATGAAGCAGTTTAACGAACAGTGTTGAAATCAAGCTCAACTACTGGGCTTGTTATAGATAAAAATATACAATATAGTATATATTATATATAAAATATAAAATATATTTAAAAATTTTAATTGCGTATAACAACAAGAATTTTTTCATAAATTTTTTTGAAACTATTTTTTTCTTAAAATCTAAAATTACTTTTTTATCTTCAAAATGAAACAAAAAAGTTGTATCTAGCTTAAACAGAACCGAAGTTATGAATTTTTGAAAATTACAGCCCTATTCTGGCAAATTAACAAATTGTTAACCAGTATTTTGAATATTTCTATGTTTTTGTTGTTTTCAAAACAAAATTTAAAGCTCAAAAAACAAAATTTTTAAATGAAATTGTCAATAACTGAAAAGCAGTTGACAATTTTTATCAAAATTTTTTATTTTGAGCATTTTTGAGCTTCAAATTTTGTTTTGAAACAAAAAAATTACAACAAACACATAGGAATATTCAAAATACTGGTTAACAATTTGTTAATTTGCCAGAATAGGGCTGTTAGTCTCCAAGGCAAAAATCACGAAACTCTCACACTTTTAACGCCCTCTATTTTCAAAAAAAAAAAAAATCCTCGAACATGTTTTTTTTTCGATATAGAACCCGTAAAAAAAATTTCATGCAAATCAAAAATGGGTCGGTCAAGTTTTTGTTCAAATCTGTACGGTTTGTAAAAAAATTACCCATATATGACCACACCAAAATTGTATTAAAATTAAATACTGGCCAAATACTAAATTTAATTTTTAATAAAAGTATGTACTGAAATTTAATGCTCCGTTTGTATTTTTTTAATGCTGATTTTGTATTTAAAAATTAAATATAGATAATAATTACCACAGTATCAGATTGATTCCAAATAGTATAAAATAACCTTGTTATATTTGAACTGTATTAAAATTTAATTCAAAATTGTATTGAATTATAATACAGCACGTCTTAAAAATTACATACAATATTCGCCAAAGTATCGAATTGATTCCAAGGGTATAAAATGAAGTTGTAATATTTTAACTGTATTAAAATGTAAAATAAAATATATTTTCAAAAATTATGTAATCGATTGTGAAGTATTAAATTTAATACTTTTCGTATTAAAAGTCGTTGTAATACTTTGTTTGCATTAAAATTTATTTCAAGATTTCTAACCGTGTAGGTTGCAAATTTGACGTTAAGAACTCATCGATAGACCTTCGGTGGAGTCTAAAGATCCGCTAGAACTATGCAGGCTTTGCTACTACCAGGAGTCCCCTTAGAAAATGTTATTTCATTAAGATTGTGTTTTTAAAATTATTAATAAAACTTTTGAGTTATTTTAATTTAAATAAGTAAATTTATTCAAAATTTTACATTATACAAAAAAAAACATTTTACAAATATTCCTTTTTTTGTTTTTTGTCTTTTAAGTAACAAAAAGCGATAATTCTTGAAAAAATAAAGATTTATGTAAAATAAATTATAGACTAAAGAAAAAAATGATTTAATCTTAAATATGCAGTGAATTCGAAACCATAAAAAAATGAGTTTTTAAATGTTGCCAAAAATAAATGCCAAAACGCCATATTCTCTAAAAAAATAACAAAGAACAACAATAACAGTAACATCTATAATAGCTTCATGCACGTATCGAGCGTGGGCGTTTAAAATCTTACAACACGCATTGCATGTCCTTGACAACATTTGCAACACCCTCTCATTTATGTGTTGTTGCAGCAGCATTCTTTCAGCAACATCAACGCGAAATGTTTGTGTTTTGTTAAATGTATTCGGTTCGTGCAGCAGTTCGCTTGCTTGTGTGCCTCCGCTGCTATGCAACACTGCAGCAAATTGGCCACAAACGTGATCAACATATTTTCTTTCTTGTGCTCTTGAAATGCGCTTCGGGATTGTATAAAATAAGTGTTTTTGAAAAATCAGTAATATGCAACAAAATCCACAGAAAAATCTACAGTTACAAGAAAATAAAAATTAATGAAGCATGAAAATACGCTACAAACTTTCGTAGTCTAAATTATAGTGCACTTTAAAGTGGAGTAGCTGAGAAAAAATTTGCAAAGAACTCAATTCGATATACACTCTGTCTTCCTCTACGTCAACGTTATTTGTCGTTTTGTCATCATGTTAACAACGCATCATTTGCATCATTTACATCATCATCGAGGCAGCACGTCTGTGGAATTGGATAAAATCACCAACTTAAATACGGTAATTATTTCTTTATGTATATATTGTTCAGCTTCAATGAGCTGCAGTAAACGCTATTTATGTCTCTTTACTTTAAGATTTTTAGATTTATTCAGAGACTATGATGCTATTAGGAGTATTGTCTTGTTAATCTAAGCAAAAAATATATTATATTGATATTAATCTATACTATTATATTATAGGTCTGTTCCCGTACTCTAAAGTTTTAGTCCAATTTACCAGTTTTGCAAATTTTAGTATATAAAGCGTTCCCGTACTTGAAAAAATGGTAAAAGAGAGTGCAGTAGAGAGAGTAAAAAATTTCCCCTCACTGTCAAAAGTTGCAAGTTTTAGTCCGAGAAATTTCTTCTGGTAAAAATGGCAAAAGTGTCAAACTGCTTAAAATCAGCTGTTTACAAGTTAGCAAAGAAATTGCAAAACATAAAAAGTTCTTTAAAATATTTGAAAACTATTAGAATGGAAACAATAAACCTGTTAAATTGTAAAAAACTAAATGTAAATGTTAGTTTGAGAATAAATTTCAATATTGTAATGCATTTTTCTTAATTTCGGCAAACTCTTTTATTTGACAGTTTAAACAAGTTTAGTCCGAAAAACGTTCCCGTACTTTTTTGTGTTTTTATCTATTTTCTAAGAGATTTTTTCTTATTCTCACGCCTTTGACAGTTTTACCATTTTTAGTCCAAAAAGTACGGGAACAGAGTTCATATTTAAGAAAATTAAAAAACAAAATTAGAATAAAAAGTTTTGGCTGCTGAAACTTTACTGTTTTCAAAATCCTTAAAGTGCCTGTTCCTAGAATTTTTAGCACAAAAAAAAACACTAACAAATCGAAAACAACTATAGTTCTCATTAAAAATGACTTAAATAATTTTGAAAAATATGAATGGTTTAAGTTAGAAAACATTTTGGAAGTCCAGTGCTTGGGACATGGGCGTCCTCAGGATTTTTTCTAAGAGGGCAAAGCCATAAAGGAATTTCATTTTATTTTTTTTTTTTGTCATGTAATAAATTTCAATAATTTTTTGCTAAAGCAAATATTCCTTATAGTTCAATAAATAAAATAATGTGAGGCCTATATCCTTAAATGAAATTGCATTAATTACTATTGAGCCCCCAAGTCTTCAACTTTAAAAACAAAAATACAATAAATTTTCTAATATTAAACAATATTTTTGTTTGTTGGAAAACTGAAAAAATTAACTAAATTTTAAGGTAATTTTTAACCTTGGAAGCCTTTAACTCGAAGCCTTTAACTCGAAAAACCAATTTCGAAATGTTCCTCGCAAGCTATGAGAGATATTTTTCACCGGATCTCAAAACGCATTGACACCAACGCCGTAGATATGGGGAGTTTAGGGGGTTCAAACCCCCCCTTGCTATTAAACATTTTTTATATATTAAAAAAAAGCACATATGTATATTCCAAATTATTTAATTACTATAACATGAAGATAGATTGAAAATTGTACATGCTTACAGCCCTATTCTGGCAAATTAACAAATTGTTAACCAGTATTTTGAATATTTCTATGTGTTTGTTGTAATTTTTTTATTTCAAAACAAAATTTGAAGCTCAAAAATAAAAAATTTAGATAAAAATTGTCAACTGCTTTTCAGATATTGACAATTTCATTAACAAATTTTGTTTTTTGAGCTTTAAAATTTGTATTGAAAACAACACACACATAGAAATATTCAAAATACTGGTTAACAATTTGTTAATTTGCCAGAATAGGGCTGTTAGTTTGCTTAGCAGACATTATGTTAAATAAAATATAATATAAATGGTTTTCTTAATTGTTTGCTTATGTACAGGGTACGTAATTTAAATGATGACAAACTTATTTCAAAACTCAAACAATTACTACTCCTTTATAAATTATTATATTTTAATGAAATTTTTTTTGATGGACCAAATAATTCCTTAACTTAAGTTCTATTCAATAAAATCACCATCCGCATCAAAACCGTGTCCTTCACTGCTTATCACTCCCAAAACCAAGACTGCTGCCGAAAATTTAGTATGCATGACATGGAGAACCTCCCGAGGATCATAACGAACATAACCACCGGTCATTCTTTCGGTTTATTTTTTGATCCTGGTCAAAATATTTTTCATCGGAAAAAAACCAAAGCATGATCGGAGTTTCTGAAGGCTTTACCTTGTTTATAAGCCTTGTTCCGCGGATGACACGTTGCTCTTTCGTTTGCTGAGACATAAACTGACCTCTTTGCATCACATTCGACTTGTAACGAATTTACATTCAGAAACATGAAATGGCTCATGAATGGTCTCTTGAAATGGCTCTTACTGAATTCGAAGGGGCTACATCAATAATGCTCTGAACTTGAGAGACAAATTCCGATATCCGAAGTTTCTGTGGACCTGTTTCATGCTTTTTGCACTTAGCAGCACTTTCCACATCGTCATACATGCTTCCAACTTCTGGCGAACTTTGTAAACAAACGATCAGGCGACCTTCAGAAAATTTGCTATTTCTAAATCGCTGTGGTTTGCGTGAATAGCTACGATCACAGCATGGCGTTTTATTTCCTCGGTTAATTTATTGCTCCCCATTGATTATCTGAAAAATGTATTGTTGCTAACGTACTAGCATGCTGACGATGCGATGATACGCAATGCTTCATTGTTCGCTAAATTACACTGTACGTAAATTTTCAGCTTTTGAAAAGACACAAAAAAACGCCGAGACGCGTGAACTTAATTTTCGGTAGTAGAATTTAGTGGCATATTCAGTTTTTCCAAATCAGATCAAATTCTCGAGGTCTTCAGATTTTTGTTATTTGACCATCATTTGACCTTCATTTAAAATTTTTTTTATAGTGTTGATTTTATATGATTTAAATACAAATTCTAAATGTTTGATAGTTTAAATCATACTTGGTTTTAAATACAAATTCTAGTTGTTTGATAGATTAAAATCATTTATTGAACTTTAAGTCAAGGTTAGAACAATTAATTATTCTAACAAACCATCAAGCAACTAGAATTTGTTACGAATTATTACGATTTAAACTATCAAAAATTTAAAGCATATAAGATGAACATAATAAATAACTAGGTCATTAAGAAAAAACTTTATTTTTTATAGTATTTCAACAATTACTTTTTATTGTATTTTCGAAAATACCTCCAATCTGAAAATCAAGTTAGGCTTTTGTACTCTATGATTTTTCAAAGGTTAAGTAATTTTGCATATATCTCCATTTTAACCAAATTTGAATGTTAAACATAAAATCTTTAAAAATTCTTAAAAATTTTTTACTCAAATTAGTAATTTTATAATTAGATGAAATTCTGAAAGTTTAAGCAAAATCGGAGGTGGTCAATATATTTGTTCTCCAAAAAGGTGAAATATAACTAAAAATGGGTCCAAAAGTGACTAAAGTTCAATCGGAAATATCTCGAGACTTTGATTGGGCAAAACTGAGTATGCCACTAAATTCTACGACCAAAAAATTAGTTTACGTTCATCTCCGTGTGTCTCTTTGACGTCCCTACAGTGTTATTAAATGCATGTAAAAGTGAATTTCATTTGTACATTTGTCAGTTTAACGATATTTTTTAAGCTGTGTGTGACTAGAATTTTTCAATGCAATTCATAAAAAATATTAATTTACGAAAGCTTTGACTATACTGTTGTAAAAAATCGATAAAAATCTAATAGAATGATGTTATGGTTTAGCTCTATTAAATATTTATAAGGATATTTCTGCGAACGAGAAAACTGTCATCAATAAATTGGCTTCGCGTTCCCACAAAATTAATGAACTAACTTTGCAAGTATCTACAACTATGTATATTAAGGCGCCTAATGCTCCATAGAAAAAAAAAAAGCTGATCGAGTCTTTCCTTAAAAATAAACCTGGGCTTATGTTATGACGATTCCCCAAATATTTCGACTCTACAGATAGCCACCCGTAAGCTGGAATGGTTTAAAATAACCTCTAATAATCGATTTTTGTATAAAAATATTGGCTGGCAAAATAGTTTTAGAAAAACAAACTATTAGAAATTATAGGCCAGAAAAATCTCTTTCAATCTGCATCCAAAAAATTTTGATGTTTTTTATTTTATTTCCATACAAAAACTTTAAAAGTTTAAATAACTTCATAACTTTTTTTTAATTTCTTCCAATATCTTTTCAGTAGGTGTTTATTTTATAATTAATATTTTAGTTTTAATTTGTTTAAGCAATTCTGGTCAGCAATTCTGACTAGAGAGGACATCATTAGGAATAATTAAGTTTTTTTAATTTTAGTGAAAATAACTTTTAAAAAATTATAAAAATGCACGAAAAACATCTTTATTATTAATTCAAATGCAAAAATTTAAAATTTTTTGATGCAGATTGGGAGAACTTTTTCAAAAATATTATTTCAGATCATTTCGCTCTTTCTAACTAACACACCAGTCAATATTTTTACAAAAAAATCGATTATAAGAGGTTGTTTCAAACCATTGCAGCTCAAGAATGGCCATCGCTAGAAAAGAAATATTTGGGGAATCATCATAACATAAGCCAAGGATTATTTTACTGCCGATTTTACGATTTTACTGATTATTTTACGAAATGGCTGCTTTCGTTACTTTACTTAAGAGAATACTTGTCGTCCTGCTCCAAATGAAGAGATTGAATCGATTTTTTACATTTTGGCTTCAGCAACCCCCCCCCCCCCGTCCCTCCATCACCCATCAAAATTCACAGCTTTGTAAGAAGTTTACATAGGTTCAAATAGAAATTGATTAGGGAAATTAACCCCAAGGTATCAAAATGGGCCTCATTGGCTTAAGTGTGTCTCTGAAGAGTGACAGCCACTTTAACTTAATCTAAACCCCCCCCCCCCTTTTGAAACATCTATCTACGGCGTTGATTGGCACCAACTACTTATTTATTTTTTCTCAAAGCTGGATTCTGAATCCTAGATGTTATATAAGCACTTCACGCAAAAACAGTCCAGAAAATTCTCAAAGTGGCTGGGTGCCGCTAAATAACATGAATTTGAAGAAGTATACAATGGATGTTGCAAATCGAGGTTCCTATTTACATTTAAGTCATAAAAAAACTTTTGACTATAGTAAATTGTAATGTTAAATCGTTTACTTAATCCGAATATACTATCAGATCTTTAAAAAATTAGTCCTTGATCACAAATTGGTCTACTTTATTAAATTTCCTAATTTTTCCTTTCGCTTTTGCAGGAATAAAAAGGATTGTTTGTCATTTTGTTAAGTTTCAGAAAAATTAAAAAGTATCCAAATGATAAAAAAAACGAGCCGACTTTTGGGAAAACATTACTTTTTTTATAAAATTTATTTACTTTGTCTTCTGCTTATTTAAAATGACTTTAAAACATACATTTGCTTATCGTCAAAGTTTTTATCCGTTACTGAATTAAATGTCCCTTGCCATCTGTTGCTACGAAGAATGATTTCGACTAGTAAAGGATATCAATTCTTAACATTCGTCAATTTTTCATATGAATAACATCCTAATTTCTTTCATTACATTTTAAGTATTTACTAATGGTTTCGTACTATTTTCGAATAAAAAATAATATAAGTAGAAAAAATTTCATTCGTAGTTTGACCGTACGCACGAATAGTGTATTCGTAGAAAGTTTGCATTTTTAGTTAAGTTTAAAAAATTTACAACTGAAATCGTCCAGAGTGGTTCGTCGAACAATTACCGAATATAAGGAAATGTGTGATTGCAAGGTGGCCGTGGCCTACTGGAAGAGTACGTAGCTCATAAGCTAAAGAACCACGGTTCGAACCCCAGATGAACCAGAAGGTTTTTTTGCTTAACTAGGTATTAGGATCATTCGCAAATGTAACAAATGTATTCGTACAATATACATTTGTTTTTGTACGAATACGAATAAAATATTCGTAATGTGTACCAAACTACGTCCATTTTACAAATTCTATTCGTGGCTGAAAATTACGAATAAATTTTGTAGAACCAATTTTTTAATTTAAGAATACATATTGGTATCATAACTTATTAGGTCGTGTTTATCTTACGCGTTTTTGTAGACACCGCTTTCACATTTTTTTTTTTTTTTGCAAACGCGTCTGAAAAACATAAATTTTTCATGTTTTTAAATGATTAAATACATTAAATAAATAAATGTACTTTAATACATGCAAAATTCAGTATTTTACAGCTGAAACCCGGCGCGTTGCTGCCACTCTCCCTTGCCAAACGCCCATAAAATGTTATCAGTTAAACAGCATGTCTAAATTGAGGTCAAATACTGAATTCCGAGACTGTGCGACCTATATCCACAAAGCTATTCGATATAACAATTTTGGGTTGTATAGGAAGTGCCACGCCCTATTGATCACCCCTCATAGAACGTAATCAATTAAACTGCATGTGTACATGGAGGTTGAATACCGAATTCCAAAACTGTGCGACATATAACTCCAAAACTATTCGATAGCAAAAATGTGGGTTGTATGGGAGGTCCCACTCCCCTTTTCCCTACGCCCATAAAATTTTACCAATAAAACTGCATGAGTACATTGAGGTCGAATACTGAATTCCGAGGCTGAGTTACCTATAACTCCAAAGCTATTCGATATCGCAAATTTGGGTTAAGTTGGAGGTGTCACGCCCCCCCGAAAAACTCTAAAAAATTTTATCAATAAATCTACATGCGTAAATTTTGATCGAATACTGAATTCCGACGCTGAGTGACCTATAACTCCAAATCTATTAGATATTACAAATTTTCGTTGTATGGGAGGTGCCACTCCCCCTTGATCAACGCTCGTAAAATGTAATCAATGAAATTGCATGTGTACATTGAGGTCCAATACTGAATTCAAAAACTGTGCGACCTATAACCCCAAAGCTATTTGATATCTCTAATTTGGGTAAAATAGGAGGTTTCACGCCCCCTTGTCGTACGCCCATAAAATGAATTCTGACGCTGTGCATCCTATAACTTCAATGATATTCGATATCGCAAATTTACATTAAATGGGAGGTGCCACACCCTTCTTACCATTGAACATAAAATTAAATCAATGAAACTGCATGTGTACATTGAGGTCGAATACTGAATTCCGGCGTTGTGCGACCTATAACTCCAAAGCTATTTGATAGCATAAAGTTGGGTTGTATGGTAAGTGCCATTCCCCTTTTCCCTACGCCCATAAAATGTAAGTAATGAAAGTGCATGTAATAACTTAGGTCGAATACCGAATTCTTACGCTGTCAACTTATAACTTCGCTCCGAATAATACCGAATTTCTCAGCTGTGCGACCCATAACTCTAAAGCTATGCGATAACACAAATTTTTTATATATTTGTGAGAGGTAAAAGGGGGTGTGGCATTTCTTCTTAAACCATCTCATACTTAAAGCAAAGCCACTTACTAAATTTGAGCTCAATCGGACTAATAGTTTCGAAGTATTTTGATGTTTTCTTAAAAGTAGACGTAGATGAAGTGTGACCATGCCCGTTTTTTTTTAAAGTTAATGACAGTTATCATACGAACTTATTTACCAAATTTTAATTTAAGTCCAAAAGTACCAAATTTAAGTCTTATACGGCCAAAACCGTCTGAAATAAACCATTTCCATTTACTTGTGGGCGGTAAAAGGGGGCGTGGAAAAAATTTTTAGTATTAAATTACAAAATGTTTGCCTTATACGACCCAAACCGACTGAAATATAACATTTTTATTGATTTGGGGGCGGTTAAATCGGGGGCGGTCAAATTTTTTCCTCAACCATCTCGTACCTGAAACAAATCGACTGCCAAAATTTCAAGTCAATCGGTTCAGTAGTTTTGGAGTCTATAACATCACACAGCCAGACGCACATCGTTTTTCTTTTTATATTGATTTGATATTGGTTTGTGGGCGGTAAAAGTGGGCTGTAAAAGTGGGCGTGAAAACATTTTTATATAGTGACCGCCTCTTGGAGCACCTGCACAGCATGTTTAACTGTACAAATGTGTAGAACTCCGGAATTGCCATGATTTCGAAAAAGTGGGCGTATGATTTCGTAAGACCACGCCTATTTTTTGTACAGTTACCGACGGAAACCATCTGAACAAAATTACCAAATCTTAGTTTTTTACGATTGAAACCGTCTGATATATATATCCTTTTTTCCCCCTTTTTCCAATCGTTACCAAACCTCACAGGAACACTCTCAAGATGTAGCTTCAGTTTCCCTGAAAATTTCATAAAAATCGGTTCAGCGGTTTTGGAGTCTATACGCGGTATAGCCACATACGCACATACCCACAAACATACATCCATTTTTATATATATAGATAAACCTAAAAAAAAGTATTTTTGTATTATCTTCAAAATAAATTTTGAACATATCGTCATATGAAATCAAGAAATCCGTTAGTTATTGGGGGTTGGAATTAATTTTAAAGGTTTTTTTTCGGTTTTTGAGCATTTATTTTGAAACAACGGTACAATGTATATTATTCAAAGTATTGTTCATCGTTAGCTACAACATTTTCCCATCTTTTTGGCAGCATATGGATTACGCACCGGAAGAACGATTCGTCTTTTGAGGCAATCCACGAATCGACCCATTTTTTGGTATCCTCGTAAGAAGTGAAGCGCTGCTCAGCCAAGCCATGCGTCATCGATCTGAATAGGTGGTAGTCGGAAGGGGCTATGTCTGGGCTATAAGGCGGGTGGGGTAGCACATCCCAATTCAGCGCCTGCAACGTTTCCTTGACGGTTCTTGCAACATGTGGCCGTGTGTTGTCATGTTGAAAAACCACTTTGTCGTGTCTTTTGGCATATTCCGGCCGTTTAACCTTTAATGCTCGGCTCAATTGCATCAATTGTTGTTGGTAGCATTCCCCAGTGATGGTTTCGTTAGGTTTTAGCAGCTCATAGTACACGACACCCTTCTGATCCCACCAAATACACAGCATAAGCTTAGCGCCATGAATATCCGGCTTGGCCCTCGATGTTGATGCATGGCCGGGTGGTCCCCACGATTTTTTTCGCTTAGGATTATCGTAATGGATCCACTTTTCATCGCCAGTGACAATACGATGCAAAAAACTCTTCCTTTTATGCCGTTGAAGCAGTTGTTCGCACATGCAAAATCGCCGTTCAACGTCTCTCGGCTTCAACTGGTACGGCACCCAATTTCCTTGCTTTTGAATCATTCCCATGGCCTTCAAGCGTTTGCCGACCGTTGATAAGTCGACTCCCAATGATTCTGACAATTCTTGAAGGGTTTGACACGGGTCTTCATCGAGCAAAGCCTCCAATTCCTCATCTTCAAACTTTTTCGGCTGGCCCGGACGCTCTTTGTCTTCCGTATCAAAATCACCACTTTTAAACCGACGGAACCAGTACTCACAAGTAGAAATCGATGGAGCATAGTCCCCGTAAGCCTCAGTAAGCGTGCGTTTTGCTTCAACCGCTTTTTTCTTCAAATGGAAGCACAAAAGTAAACCTTCCCGCAAATTGCGTTTTGTTGGAACGAAAGTCGACATGTTCACAGAGAAAAAAATATATGTTGTTTACACTTCAGTGGAATGACACATACTGAAAAATGAAGCTTAGACAATGTGCTTTGAAATGAATATAGTCACAGGTGTGCCCGATGCGATCTATTGATAGTTACGCCATCTCTTAGAAAACCTTTAAAACTAATTCCAACCCCCAATATAAAAAAATCAAAATCGACTTTTTGATTGATTATGATGCACCTCATCAAAACATATGTTCCGAAAAATTTTAAACTTCTAAAGGGTGTCCCAACAAGAGCGCAATTTTTAAATTTTAAAAAAAACACAGATATTTAAAAAAAATCGTGAAACTTTATTATATCGTAAAGTAGACAGAATGAGGTTATGTATGGAACAATATATCGTGCAGATGGCCGCCGCGGCTTTGCTGGCATACACGCGATCTTTTAATGAAATTTTCAATGACCGTTTTGCATAAATGCTGCGGTATTTCATTAATGCAGCGTCCAATTTCCTCTTTTAAGGCTTGAGTCGTCGTCGGCTTATTCGCGTTAACCATCGACTTCAAAAAACCCCAAAGAAAAAATCTAATGGTGTTAAATCGCACGATCTAGGCGGCCAATTCTGATCTCCAAAATGCGAAATAACACGACCGGGAAATGACTGATGCAGCAATTGAATTGTTTCTCTGGCTGTATGACATGTGGCGCCGTCTTGTTGGAACCACATGCCCTCCACATTCATTTCTTCAATTCTAGGCAAGAAAAAACTGGTTATCATTTCACGATACCAAACACCATTGACTGCTTGCGCTTGACCTGCCTCATTTTTATAAAAAAAAAGTCCAATGATTCCTCCAGCCCAAAAACCACACCACACAGTGACACGTTGAGGATGCATTTGCTTCTCGTGAATCACTCGAGGATTTTCCTCACCCCAAATGCGACAATTCTGCCTATTGACGAAGCCATCAAGATGGAAATGGGCCTCGTCACTGAAGATGATTTTAGCGGCAAAATCAGCATTTTCATGTTGTCTCTCCAATACCCAATTAACGAACTCCCTTCGCTGTCAGTAATGGTCAGCTGGCTTCAGTTCCTGAGTCAATTGAACTTTGTATGCATGAAGATGCAAATCTTTCGTCAAAATTCGCTGCATAGTGGATTTGGAGACACCAATTTGCTAAGCTCGGTGTCGAATTGAGGTGGATGGAGTTTGAGCGACATCATCACGTACAGCTGCGACATTTTCGGTCGATCGACCTGGTCGAAGGCGCGTTGTTGTCTTTACATCACTAACAGACCCAGTTTCGGCAAATTTATCCATTAATCTCTTTACAGTTGACTCTTTTGGAGCATTATTGTGACCCCAAATTGATCGCAATTTGCAAACTGTAGCCGCAAAACTTTCACCATTTTGGTAAAACAATTTCACAATGAGAATGCGTTATTCATTCGTGTAGCGCTCCATTTTTACTAACCTCGTACCTTCTACTAGCAAACAATAACAATTGTTCAAATGTCAAACAATGACACTTTGAATGGCGCCAAATTTAAAAATTGCGTTGTTGTTGGGACACCCTTTACAACTAAAAACGACGTTTTTATTAACAAAGTTCTCAAAGCCCTAAGTTTAAGCGCAACTAACAATTTAGAAAGTTTTCATGTAAACTTAAGGCTTTTTTGATTTAATATGAAGATATATAAAAAATGTTCAATGCCTGGGGGTGCAAGTGCCACCCCTTTTCCCCTGCGGATGCCCATGGTTTGAGACCACCAGCATATATCTGCAACCAATCTAACTTTTTTCCTTGAGACACATCTCCGTGGCAATTTGGTAAAACCTTTCCCGTGTTCATTGGACTTGATGTTAATTGATTTGTGAAATAGGTGAATTGTGAAATCCTGTGGATCGTAAGTAATTCCCATTGCTTCCATTACATTTGCAACACTATTACAAAAAACAAAAGTATAATCAACATTTCCTTTGAAAAACTTTTGAAAATGTTTTAGACGATTACGATATCATTAAAAACATCAGCAGGTAAGTTCGTAATACAATTAGAGTGTCGTTTTTCCGAGCCTAATTAAACGCTCTTTTTCAAAATTTTGATAAGCTGATTTTTAATATCTAGTTTTAAATGTAATAAATAATTTCTTGGTAAAACACCTGCGTAAAGCAACTAATGCCATCTTCTTTAGCAAAACTACGTGATATTACTACAACTACTAGAATTCATTAAAAATATCTTAACGCCATTAAAAAAGATTTACTGTAAGAGTTGTTACTGCTTTCTTTGCTGATCTAAAATTCAATAAATATTCACAATGAACACGCTCTTTTCTACTTAAAGGTGTCAAAACATTGTTCATATTTTTTCAGTTGTCATTTATAAATATTTTAATCGACATTCCTCTAAGGGAATTTATATTTTTTTGTCAAATACATAAACGAAAAATCATAACTTTTTCATATGTTTGCGTACAAGTGTAAAAGAAACTGCGAGTCAGGCTACACTCACACAAACACTCATACGTCAAGTTTTTCGATTGGCAAACAAACCGAACCCAAACTTTAGGGCAAACAACAACCAACTTTTTATTGACACTGGAAGACGTCTAGAAGAAAAAACATTTTTTCACACACGCGCATACACCCACGCACATTCTTATGGATGTACAGTAGGGTGGATTTGTGGATCGATTTGATGAAATTAAGTTTGTACATGAATTTCTTTATTAGAGGACCAAATAACAATTCAAGTGGTAAGTTTTAAAAATAACTTAAGTTATTAAGTAGCACTATATTAAGTAAAAACAATGACAAAAATTAACCCTAAGGATCTAAAGATATAAGCAAAAATATCTGCTGGCGTTACGTTACAAAAAACGGAAGTGGTTTCTGACTTGGATAACAAAATTTGCAAAACTCTCTGAATTGGGCAAAACTTTTTGTATAAAACTTTTTTAGAAAGTTTGAAAATAACATAAGTTTATTTTTCAAGTGATCAAATTTTAAAATCGTTTTTGGTTTTTTTTATTAGGTTTTTTAAACTTTTTTAAATTTCCATTGAAGTTTAATTGGGTATTTAAGTAATTAGATAGTTAAGTAATTATGTAAGTAAATAATTAAAAAACAAATTAAAGTTTTTCTAAATGACCTTGTTATTTATTATGTTGATTTTATATGACTTAAATACAAATTCTAAATGTTTGATAGCTTAAATCATACTTGATTTTAAATACAAATTCTAGTTGTTTGAAAGTTTAAAATCGTTTATTGAGATGTAGGTCAAAGCTAGAACAATTAATTGTTCTAACGAATCTTTCCAAAGAAACAACGACAACAACAACAACGTTTTTTTCAATCACATTTGTGAGTGCAGACGATTTTATCATCATGGTAAATGAATTTATGTAGAAATTGCTGAAACTAATAAAATTAAAATGTTTCTCTTAAATGATATAATAAAAAAAATAAGTTTTTAATAAGTCTTAGTTTTTTGGTCACGGTAGACTTTTTTCTGGAAATGCCCATACATAAAGTAGTTGTCTTTCTGCTTATGTAAGCTGAAATCTAAATTGACAATAGAAAAAATGCATATTTTTCTTTCGATTTTTTTCAACTTTTGCATGGAAAATTTTATATTTAATCGAGAGTATTTTAACTTCAGCTTTAAAAAAGAGAACGAACTTTAAGGGTACGCAAATGCAAAAAAAGTCTTGTAAAAATCATATAAAATTTAAAATATTGAGGGGCTCGTTTTATTTCTAAGGTTGGACACTGGACACTGGACAGAAGCTAAGATTTTTTGCAGTTTCATAGATTTGATAAGATGATGGATAATATTTATTACGGAATAAAATAATTCTGAGCTCCATAAAAACATAAAGCTAATAAGAAATATTTTATTATCTCTTCAAAACTTTTGCATTTTGATACTCCACGCATCAAAAAAATGCAACATTATTTTTACTGATGTTGTTGTGTTGACTGTCCTGTTGCTAATTTTCAACCAAGTTCAAAATCGTATTTTAATTTATTTATAAAAATGATACCTAATATATTATATTTTTAAATTTTTCGATACCTTATGTAAATAGTTACTAAATCGGATTGCTAAAACTTTTCAAATCAATCTAGACTTGTATTCAAAAAGAGCTCTAGCTTTAATGAAATGTAAAAAATATTGTAAGTCTTTCTTATTTAGTTTTTTATTTCATCGTTAAACGCTTTATTTTCTTATTTCCTTCTATCTGTGATTTCTCTTTGTCGCGAATATTTTGGAAACATTGTAGCTACATATTTCGCAAAAATATTTCATTTTCAATTATCGTTCGAGTTCATAGGTACTTCCTTTTGATCCATGAGATCCACGTCTGCCCATAAAATTATTGCAAATTTTACTGATTTCAGGGCATTGTATAGAAATATTCTTGACAGATCTGGCAGTTTGGCATTAAACTGTCACATTGGCTGAGTTCACTTGAAAAGCAAATGCTGAAGATCATCAGCGCTCAATTATTCAGGTCTTCAGCGTCATCAAAATTTTGATTACGTTCGAAGTTCATTTTCTATTTTTCTATCTGGCAGAAAGTTAATTTTTTAGCTAGAAAAACAACAAAAAATTTAGATTCATTCAATCATTTGCTTCTCGTGTGAACTAAGCCATTGAGAAGTGAAAGTATATTCGAGCACATATGTACGCTTTGATGTCGAACCATTTCAGAACAGATATGTTGTTGAAAGAAAATGCATAAATTTTGCAACACTGAATTTTTTAATGTACTGGTCTAACATTTTAGCAATCCATTGCAGTTTCATAAGCTTTCATTTCCTCATACGCTACTAAGACAATTTGTATTAAAAACTAAAGAGCAGAAAAAATTGTCAAAGTAAAATTCGCAACCAGTTTTATCGAATCCTTCGAAAGTGCAAATATCACTGATTCACCTAAGCTGCCGTCAGTCTGCGCTTTTTCTTTGGTATAATTCAAGAAAAGCGACAACTTTTCAATATTTTTTGTTGGATTATACGTATTTCAACCTCCTAAATCAAAATCTGGAAAAATTTTAGTCCGCTCGCAATTGATTTAGAAGTTTTAGGCCTCCAAAGTTGCATAAATGGCCTAGAAATTTTACTGTTTTTCTTTTAGTGTTGCGCATTGTGGGTATCAAAAGAAATTTAATGCAAGTACCTATTCAACGAGATATCAAACATGAAAATCCATTCATAACTTTTTAAGATATACCTATTCTTATATTTACAATTTGTCATATAAATTTAACTGTGATCTTTAAATCAAGTAAGACAATTTGTCTGAAAAACTAGTGATTTTCATTTTACGAAAGCAATACACTAAAAATAGTTATATCTTAAAAATTTATGCAAGGATTTTTATGTATGATACCTTGTTGAATATGTACTTTATTTACCTTTCATATGATACACATAAAGTGTAGTTTTGTTCAAAACTTTAAAAAGTAGCAAAATTTGAAGGCCATTTTTTCCAACTTTGGAGGCATATAACTTCTAAACCAATTGCGAGCGGCCTGCGGCGATGAGGCTAAAATCCATATAATCGAAAAAAAAATGTAAATTAGAGTTGTCGCTATTCTTGAAATTTTCCGCTTTTTTCCGAGGTACATATTAATTTGATAAATATAACCAGTGTTAGCATCACAACGGCACCATTATTTGAAACCTTATTTAATTGGCTTTCCTTTGACATACTGCTTCATTTTATTTTGACCAGTAAAGTTAATCATCTGCTGCTGTGGTGGTGTCTAATCGTGTCTAATTTTACTTCTTTGTGGTTTCGGTGGTTATAAGGTACCAATAATGTATAATAAAAGGATATAAATGATAATTCATCATTTAAGTTATGTTCAGAAATGCTAGGAGCTCACTTATTGTGTTAATGCTTTGCTCCTTTATCAAAAGTAATAACGTTGAGAGCTGACTCTCATTTTCGAACACAGATAATGGTGTGCCATGGCAATTTTCGTCAGAGAGCATATCTTGGACTACTGAAATTCTAGAGAACGGTCGAACAACTTTCGCAAAAAATAATATCTACGTCACTTCAAAGGAACAAAATCGTTGAGTGGGGTCTCATTCTGCGCCAGACTCAAAGTTGTTGACATCGTTTCCAAGAAAGGCTATGTCTTCCGTTTTCAATAGTGACACTTCTTTGTCACTATTGTAAGCTTCTATCACTTCACTTCTGCCACTATTATTAGCTTCAAAAATTTAGGTATATTTTTGCAAAACCCCCCCTCGTCTTTACAAAAATAGATTTTTTTCTGCCATTTTTCGATTTTTGAACTGCAAAAAATTCAAGAGAGTTCAAGAAAACACAAAATTATTATGGTATGAAATTGAAAAAAATTTAAAAAGTTGGACATCAGTCCGATGGAGTCATCTACGACCTCATTTCTGTTTGTAAAAGCTACTGAACATTTTTACTGAACTCTATATTTTTTTAATTGTTATTAATCTATTTCGTAATTACAAATAAAATTTTATTACAATTGGTTTAAAAGGTTTTTTCGATATATTTGGGGGAAGAATATGACTAAAAAAAATTGCTTCCAAATCCGATGATTTGCTTCCGAGTCATGAAAAAATTCTTAGATAAGTTTTTAAAACAAGCTTATTTCTGGAGCAATAACAAATATTTTATTAATTTTCTTTTTTTTTTTACATAAATGATTTCCAAATTTTCAAAGTAAAAAATGCTTGGTAGATTTCCTTGAAATTTTACCAATACTATGTAAGTTCATATGTCAGTTTTTGATATTTTCATCAAAGTAAATCAATAAAACGGGGCTTCGCTTCAAAAAAACAAACACCCACGAATGGTTTTTTATCCTTTAATAAAAAATCCATGTAAAAAAATTAATTTTATCAAATCTGCCCACCCTAATATACAGAACAGAGATGCAGGATAAAATAATTTCGCTAAAAGCATTATTCAAGCACACATGTACACATATTTACACACATACGAGTCCCAACTCAAACTCAAGCTTTTTGGTATGCTAGCAGAGGAGAACATTCACATAGATAACATACATGCAGTCACACATATTTCCTACGCATCATCAAAAGTCGCATTACCAACACATTGAAGAGCAAATAAAAAAAATGTTCTGCGTTGGTAAAAAGGCACCCAAAATTGAATGATTCTAGAATCCGAAATGGGAAAATGAATAACTTACCAAAAAAAAAAAAAAAAAAAATTATAAAAAATGAATGCTTCTTCGCAACCGACAGTCAAAATTATAGAAACATACACACACATAAACGCTTAACAACAATGTGTAGAACGATTGATAAGGGGATGTTACAAAGGGATTCGCTTTCGGAATATTTTTTTTACATTTTGGTTTTATAAGATTAAAAACTGATAAAAATAAATTTACCTGAATTTTTTTAAGAGGCGGTGATTAAAAGTTCTACTATGTTTTCATTCAATAAATGTATTTGTAATTGATTGGCAAATAACGGTTTGCTAAACTGTCCATGAAGGAAGGCTATTCAGTTGAACTGAAATTTATTTTATTATTTCATATATTTTCGAAGGACAATAAATTTTTTTGTTAAAAAATCGCTTTCTTAGGCAAACTCCTTGAAAAAATATTCAACTTACACCACTGCTTATAGATACATTTGAAAAAATATCAAGACCTACATTCATAAATGACAGCAGTATAACATCCAAATAAGAAATTGATGATTTGAAAAATTAATTCCGACACACAAAATGATGAATGGCAAGCATTAAATCGTTCTTGGAAACTCATTTGAACAAAATCATCATCTTTTATTTAGGTTCATTTCGAGAGCCAGTCATTTGTAAGCAAAAAGCTAAAGTTCGAATATTACAGTCCATAAAAATTAGTCAATATTTATGATATTAGGAATAAATTCTGTCGAAACGAACATTCAGACATGTGGTCTAAATGAAAGCATTTTTGGCTTGGTCATGAATCAATTTTATTGCGGATGTATTAGAACAATAAAATAACTTTAAGATTTTATATTCTACTTAGCATATATCTACTTATTTATTTATATCTAAGTCAATGAGTTACAATTCTTAATGAGTGCGATAATATATGCTTATAATTAGAGAAAATTATAATATGCACGATAAAAATCAATTTAAAGTGCATTAAAAAGCTCAAAAAATCACAGAAATATGGTCGATAAATATGTTTGGAGGAATGCGGCATAAACATATTTCAATATTCTTAGATCAACAACTTTCAGTTATTTATCAAAAATTAATTGATTAGGGTTTGGATGGTTATAAATATTTGTTTCTTCAGGATAGTGAAATCCAGTCTGCTTTTAATATTAATGATATTTTTTCAGATTTTATTAAAAATGCAAAAACTGTGGAACATACACTGTAGTTGCCGCTTTTTTTATGTTTGTTTTATAAACTGAAATTATCACAAATAGTTCGAAAAGCCGTATCTTTTTTGTTTAAATTTAAAAGAGTTTTTTAGGTCACAAAAAAAAGAAGTAAATACATTTTAAAAAGGATTTATTAAAAATACAAAGTGAAAGGCGGTAGCCGCCTGTAAATTAAGGTTGCCAGTCAAAATTCGGAACAATTCCCATGAAAATTACCTTTTTCCGACAGTAAGACAAATTAAATACCACTAAAATTCACGTGGCTTAGATCAGGGGTGGGCACGAGTGAGGCCATTATGAGCCACATTAAGATTTTCAAAACCTTCCAAAGAGCCACGCGTACTTCAAATAAAGACAAAAACTAAAAAGAATTTTAACATAAATTAAGGTATTATTATTTAAAAAAAAATCAAAATTAATATGAACCATGTTCACACCAGAGATCTGCAACAAGTAAAATGAAAATCGAGCTACTTGAAAAAATATCAAGCTTTAATTTGATATGCAGGAACTTGATTTATTTTTTCCTTACAATTCGCGACTGGCTTCTGAAAAACGAATTATATGTCTGACGTGATTCTATTTTGTTTCTACCCCACATGAGTTGGTGGAAAAAGTCAAATTTTCTACTTTTCAACTCCGGTTTCGACTCTATGCGACTGCACTAACGTCGGAAGCGACTAACGATCGTTTGTTTCGTTGTTCGTTTCATTTATTATGCGGAGTTCGTGTAACTTTTTTTCTGTTGTTATTGCCAGAATATTATGTGGCAACCCTATTTCAAAATTTTATAATTTGGAAATTCTGACAACGGATTCGGATTCAGCGACCCATTTCTGGAGCATAATTTTTTTTTGCCAGCCACGATTTCATAAAACTACAAAAAATCAAGGTGGCAACCCTATTCACCGTCTTGAATTTTAAAATTCTGACTTTAGATTCGAAATCAACGACCCCTTAACACTGATAAGTGACGTTTAAAACTTTTCAAAAGACATATTATTAGGTGGCAACCCTAATATTTCAAAATTTTATAATTTTGAAATTCTGACAACGGATTCGGATTCAACGACCCATTTTTGGTGTACCACTTTTTTTTGCCAGCCCCGAATTCATAAAACTACAAAAAATCAAGGTGGCAACCCTATCCACTATCTTGAATTTTAAAATTCTGACTTTAGATTCGAAATCAGCGACTCCTTAACACTGATAAATGATGTTAAAAACTCTTAAAATTACATATTATTAGGTGGCAATACTGTGGTAAAGATTTAGGTGGCAGCCCTAACCTCTATCTTAAATTTTAAAACTGCGACATTATATTCGAAATCAAATCCGTTATCAGAATATCAAAATTACAAGAATTCGCAAAAAATAAAAAAATCTAGTTGGCAACTCTATCCGCCATCTTAAATTTTAAAGTTTGACATCATCTTCGAAATAATTTACCCCTAAAACTTCCAACCACGGAGTCCACAGAATCCTTAAAAGTCCTATTACGCTTAAGCTCTCTCTAAACAAGAATTTTTTGGATACTTGCTTTAATTGGATACTTGCCTTCAATTTTTAGCTTTCCAAGCTTTTTGACGAAGTCATCAAGCTTTCCTTTACTTGAAACTTCGTGCCGTTTGCTTTTAAGCTAGCATACTTGCAAGTCGCAAGCTGTCGTGGGCTTATTTATATTCAATTACAAGCTGTACTTGATTCAAAATTATCAAGCTCAAGCTAGCTTGAACTTGTATTTTAAGCAAGTACTTGAAATAGAGTTTCAAGTAGGCTAGTGCAGTTCTCTGGTTCACACATGAATCATATGCATTTTCACACTAATAACAAAAAAACTTAGTCATTTCAAGTTTCTAAGCAAAACGAAAACAAGATTTAAAACAATACAAAATATTTTACAATTTTGTTCTGTATTGTTTTCAAAAACAGCTAGGAACACTGCAATTCGAAGATCTGATTTCAACATCTATTGGGGGTTGGAATTAGTTTTAAAGGTTTTCTAAGAGATGGCGTAACTATCAATAGATCGCATCGGGCACACCTGTGACTATTTTCATTTCAAAGCACATTGTCTAAGCTTCATTTTTTAGTATGTGTCATTCCACTGAAGTGTAAACAACATATATTTTTTTCTCTGTGAACATGTCGACTTTCGTTCCAACAAAACGCAATTTGCGGGAAGGTTTACTTTTGTGCTTCCATTTGAAGAAAAAAGCGGTTGAAGCACAACGCACGCTTACTGAGGCTTACGGGGACTATGCTCCATCGATTTCTACTTGTGAGTACTGGTTCCGTCGGTTTAAAAGTGGTGATTTTGATACGGAAGACAAAGAGCGTCCGGGCCAGCCGAAAAAGTTTGAAGATGAGGAATTGGAGGCTTTGCTCGATGAAGACCCGTGTCAAACCCTTCAAGAATTGTCAGAATCATTGGGAGTCGACTTATCAACGGTCGGCAAACGCTTGAAGGCCATGGGAATGATTCAAAAGCAAGGAAACTGGGAGCCGTACCAGTTGAAGCCGAGAGACGTTGAACGGCGATTTTGCATGTGCGAACAACTGCTTCAACGGCATAAAAGGAAGAGTTTTTTGCATCGTATTGTCACTGGCGATGAAAAGTGGATCCATTACGATAATCCTAAGCGAAAAAAATCGTGGGGACCACCCGGCCATGCATCAACATCGAGGGCCAAGCCGAATATTCATGGCGCCAAGCTTATGCTGTGTATTTGGTGGGATCAGAAGGGTGTCGTGTACTATGAGCTGCTAAAACCTAACGAAACCATCACTGGGGAACGCTACCAACAACAATTGATGCAATTGAGCCGAGCATTAAAGGTTAAACGGCCGGAATATGCCAAAAGACACGACAAAGTGGTTTTTCAACATGACAACGCACGGCCACATGTTGCAAGAACCGTCAAGGAAACGTTGGAGGCGCTGAATTGGGATGTGCTACCCCACCCGCCTTATAGCCCAGACATAGCCCCTTCCGACTACCACCTATTCAGATCGATGACGCATGGCTTGGCTGAGCAGCGCTTCACTTCTTACGAGGATACCAAAAAATGGGTCGATTCGTGGATTGCCTCAAAAGACGAATCGTTCTTCCGGCGCGGAATCCATATGCTGCCAGAAAGATGGGAAAATGTTGTAGCTAACGATGGACAATACTTTGAATAATATACATTGTACCGTTGTTTCTAAATAAATGCTCAAAAACCGAAAAAAAACCTTTAAAATTAATTCCAACCCCCAATAGTTCAACTTTTGTCAGACTTCTTTCTAATCTGAGCTTACCTTGTATCATGGAGGCAAAAGTACACCATAATTAAAAAGAACGCCCAGGAAAGAAAAACAGGTAACACATTTTCAAATTTTACGTCAAATCGACAAATGTCATTTTTGCTAACGTCACAGTATTTCATATTAAAGTACTCACTTTTGCGAAAGCTAGTGTTCTGTAACTGATAAGCGAGTAAAAAGTGGTCCATGATGAATAAGATATACAGGCGAGAAAGTAAAATGAATAGAAAATAATAAACTAAAAAACTCAATAATAATACATTGTGCTTTATTTGTAGTGCCTTTATTTTAATTTGGCTTAAAACCCGTGGTTATCCGAATAGTTCACCAATTTTTTTTTTATTTTTCAAAATAATTTATGGTGAAATATATCCTATACAAAACCGCGGCTTAGGACAAAATATTGTAAAGCGTACAAAATTTACATTATTGTGAAGAACTTATATTTTTGGTATGAGATTAACGGAATCCTTCTCCAGGTGCTCCAGGAAATTAACTCACAACAAGCAAATATTTTTCTCGCCAAGTAAAAACAAAGTGATATCTTCACTTGCTTCGAGTCGCATATTTAAGTTTACATAAACACTGCGGCTATCGAATTCCTTCGAAAGTAGAATTGAAGCATTCGCATAAAAGCAACAGATTTATCTCATTTTATAACAGAAACAGTGCGAGTGAAAATAACGTCACAATGACGTTAAAGTGAGAAAATCTAGTGAGAAAAGTTATAGAGTTGAGATGTATAAAACTTTTGAACTTTTTTGATATATTTTGAAATATTGAAATAAAAAAAAAGCCCCACTTCACTCAACAAAGAGCCGCATGTGGCTCAATGAGCCACATTTGCCCACCGTTGGTTGGCAATTAAAAAATACCAAAAAAAATCCCACGGTCATTATAAATTACCACAAAAATACCCTAAAAGTAAGAATTCTATTTTCTTATTTTTGGCATTTTAACATAATTTTTGTAAGCTTTACACTCGCAAGAAAAATCAAAAATTCGAAATAGTAATGCCATATGTCAAAAAATGTCTACTTAGTTTTCATGATGACAACTTGTTCTTAAAACAAATATGCAATTTAATGGTTTTTATTAAGGGTTAGTTTGAGAAAATATACAGCGTAAACTCATATCTTTATATAGCTTTACATGTATTTACGCTTGTGTATGTATACGTCGTTCATCGAATACCATTATTAAATTTTTGCTTAATAAAAGAGAAAAATAAATTTTTAAAAAGAAAATTCCCGAATTTCCATGCAAAGAAAAAATATAACGCTGAATTCCCATGTCAATTATTCATCTTTTGTCATTTCTGTTTATGAAAATACTGCGTTTTTTGCTTGAATGATTGCTTTAATTTGTGTCGATGCTACATTTTAGGTTAAAATATAAAGCAGTTGAGCAAAAAATTCGCAATTTTTATTTCATTTTCTTGAATATGATAGAAAGATGATTTAAAAAAAAACAAAAAAAAATAATTCTGATTTGCATGCTAGATGCCGCACTCTTCCTTATGACGGCAGTAAAATAGTAAAACTCAAACAAAAATTAAATTTTTTTAAAACGTCAAATATATATTTTCAACCTCACAAATTTGTAAAAGGGAATTATGCTACCCCGACAAAACTCAGAGTTCAGAAGAGATTTAAAATGAAATAACGGACCAAGATAATTTTCAATCATCATTTTCAAAATGGAGTTTTAACATTTCACGAAACTCACTATCAGCTGGCTGAAAGAATGTTTTCTCCATCCAATTTTGAAGCAATTTCGAACTTCGGAAAAAAGATTATTGAGCCTATTCTGTTCAAGCCGTTACGGTTTTTCTATCATGAATCACTTTTTCATGGAATTTCTTAGAAGAACTTTCCATGAAATCAACTGTACAGCTCAAAAAATAAGTAAACATGTGCCACTTTTATTTTAGGCATTGTTATCAATTTTATTCTTAATCATATTTTTTAATATAAAAATGCAAAATACAAAAATTTTATTCCTAATTGACAAATAATTTTGACAGTGCTGCTTAGGCAAAACTCATCAAATTTAAAACAAATGCTAGGACATCTCTGTGTCGATAGCCAATAATCGCTTTAGTTCACTTAAGGGTCAGTCCGTACAGGTTGATCAGATACTGGTCGCTCGACCATTTTAAAAAAATTTCATATTTTTACCATAAATTTCTAAATGTTTTGGCAACTCAGAAGTGCTTTTAAAAAAAATTTTTTGTTTTTTAAAAATGGCGGCCTATTGTATAAATTGTATAAAATTTGTCATGCAACCTCGAGAGATTTTCGTGTTTTTTAGAGTTTGCGATGCTCATTTTTCAGCTTCTATTAAACATATGGTAATAAATTAAAAAACATGTTATTATGAAATGTTATTATGAAAAAGAAGTAATTAGATGTTGTTTAATTTTAAAAAAATCGTTAAAGTTTACCAAAAAATTTTTAATTTTTGGTAACTTTGAAAATTTTTTTTTAATAGAAAGAAGGAAGTGACAGATGACTTTTTTTAGGTAGACATTTTTTCAACTGACTAGATCATTAACTTTTTGGGTTATATCGCTTTGAAAAATAAGAAATCTCAAATTTGCCCCAACTTTGGGGTCAAGTATCTCCAATGGGCACAGGTGAAAAAATTCGAAATTAATTGTGAATAAACTACATAGTCAGAGGATTATAAGGATATAAAAATAAACTTGTTTTTTTAGGGTTCGTTTAAAAGAGAATTTCAAATTTCGTGAATTTTACTACATAAAGTATGAGTATTCTCAAATGTTATTTTTTTTAAATAAATAACATCTCAATTACTTTTTTTTTATGCAAGATAATAATCCAAGGTGTACTTAATAAAATGCTATTTGATTTATTACTATTTGTTTATTAGGAGCTGAGAAATGATCATCACCGCAAATTCTAAAAACTTGAAAATTGCTCGAGGTTGCATGACAAATACAACAAAAGTATTTTTGTAAAAGCATTTCTGAGATGTCAAAACATTAAGAAATTTATGGTAAAAATATGAAATTTTTAAAATGGTCGAGCGACCAAATTTGTTATTTTGTGGTCAAATCCTGCGGACTGACCCTTAAGACAGAACTGAGTTGTTGATGCAGCTGTGTTTCACTCATGTGAAGAACTAAAAAGACACAAAATCCGGAGTTTCTAGCATGACCTTAGTCGAAGTTATGACGCAAAAACTAAATAACCTTCCATATAACTTATATGGCGATTGAAAACAGATTTAATACAGTATTTATAACAAGCATAAAACTTTTTTGGAAGGTACCTTTGAATAAACGGAGAAGGAAACCCAAAGTCTGGCAACCCTCCGGAGGTTTCCTTGCAACCTTGAAAGGAGGAAAAAAAATTGATAAAAATAAAGTATAATAACAAGGCTGGCCTGGCCTTATGACACTTTATTGTTTTGTTCTATTTTTATTCATTGACAATGAAACTAGAGCAATTTAAATAGTGCTATAATAATAATAATGCATTGTTCTTGACTGGTCTTTAATGGATAAGTTTCGATCAAATATTAGGTCTGTTTCCGTCTGGGCGTCCCAAGGCATTTTGGAAGTGCAGGAAAGATATAATTTTGGCGCCCTCATCAAATTATCGAAAATATCCAAATATATATTTAAACAATATCAAACATATTTTTTAAGCAATATTAAACATATTTTTATTAAATCACTTTAAATAAATGAGCTTAAATATAGAACTCATTTTTAAAATATATTTATTTTAAAATAAATCGCAGAAACATATGTTTTAGGAACATATATAAAAAGTAGTGTCGGACCGAATGTTGCCTTGCAGTTGCCTTGCCTTGAAATATCTAGTGAATATTCGGAAGACACTCAAAATGAAGCGTTCATATCCGAAGATAAACCAAATTCGTCAAAACCTAACACAACAGAAAATGAAGAAATTTCAATAGAATATTAATTTGTCTAAATGCATTTGACCTCGTGCTTGAGTGCACCTTTGTTGTTGCTCCACTCGTAACACAAGCTCTGTCTGGCTCTGTCTGGGTGGTGAAATTAGCTTGTAGTTGCATTTCACGCATTCCCTTTTGTGCGGTGTCTGGATGGATCGCTTGCTTAAACGACCCCACTGCTGGGCGGCTCGGATGAGTTCTTTTGTGCATGCGTTGGTATTGTTGGTGAAAATGTGTTGGCCGATCATGGGTGTTAATGGATCGCGGTGAAATTCTCCCTCGTCAATTTTTATGTTGTTGTTGCTCCTCGCGCTTCCACACAGGTACGTAAAACAAAATAAATATACAACTCACAAAAAATAGAAGATGTGTATTATATCACAAATTAATTAAACGAAGATTGTGTGCGGCAAAATTTATTTTAAGATTTTGCATCGTCACAACCTATCATATTGGGGGTTGGAATTAGTTTTAAAGGTTTTCTAAGAGATGGCGTAACTATCAATAGATCGCATCGGGCTCACCTGTGACTATATTCATTTCAAAGCACATTGTCTAAGCTTCATTTTTCAGTATGTGTCATTCCACTGAAGTGTAAACAATATATATTTTTTTCTCTGTGAACATGTCGACTTTCGTTCCAACAAAACGCAATTTGCGGGAAGGTTTACTTTTGTGCTTCCATTTGAAGAAAAAAGCGGTTGAAGCACAACGCACGCTTACTGAGGCTTACGGGGACTATGCTCCATCGATTTCTTTTTGTGAGTACTGGTTCCGTCGGTTTAAAAGTGGTGATTTTGATACGGAAGACAAAGAGCGTCCGGGCCAGCCGAAAAAGTTTGAAGATGAGGAATTGGAGGCTTTGCTCGATGAAGACCCGTGTCAAACCCTTCAAGAATTGTCAGAATCATTGGGAGTCGACTTATCAACGGTCGGCAAACGCTTGAAGGCCATGGGAATGATTCAAAAGCAAGGAAATTGGGTGCCGTACCAGTTGAAGCCGAGAGACGTTGAACGGCGATTTTGCATGTGCGAACAACTGCTTCAACGGCATAAAAGGAAGAGTTTTTTGCATCGTATTGTCACTGGCGATGAAAAGTGGATCCATTACGATAATCCTAAGCGAAAAAAATCGTGTGGACCACCCGGCCATGCATCAACATCGAGGGCCAAGCCGAATATTCATGGCGCCAAGCTTATGCTGTGTATTTGGTGGGATCAGAAGTGTGTCGTGTACTATGAGCTGCTAAAACCTAACGAAACCATCACTGGGGAACGCTACCAACAACAATTGATGCAATTGAGCCGAGCATTAAAGGTTAAACGGCCGGAATATGCCAAAAGACACGACAGGCTCTGAATTGGGATGTGCTACCCCACCCGCCTTATAGCCCAGACATAGCCTCTTCCGACTACCACCTATTCAGATCGATGACGCATGGCTTGGCTGAGCAGCGCTTCACTTCTTACGAGGATACCAAAAAATGGGTCGATTCGTGGATTGCCTGAAAAGACGAATCGTTCTTCCGGCGCGGAATCCATATGCTGCCAGAAAGATGGGAAAATGTTGTAGCTAACGATGGACAATACTTTGAATAATATACATTGTACCGTTGTTTCTAAATAAATGCTCAAAAACCGAAAAAAACCTTTAAAATTAATTCCAACCCCCAATATTTTATGAAAACTGCGTCGTTATATGCGAACTCGTCGTTATATCCACCGACGTTAAAAGCGAACGCAGTTCCTAAGGAATGATAACTTAGAAAATGCGGACTTCAAGAATATGACGCTATAGCAGAAATGTTGTTATAACCAAGGTCGTTATAGGTGAATTCCACTGTATTTTAAAATTATAATAAAAAAAAATAAACCGGCTAAATTAATAAAATTTGAATTTTAAATCTTAACTTCCGGTCTTCTAAGAGAAAAAAAAAATCAAATTTCAAATTTGATTTCATAATAAAAAAGAACCGTTAAATTTTAATATAAATCACTATGTTTAATATTTTTTTAATTATTTTTTTTTTCGAAAAAGTGCTTCAAAAAAATTCGTTTTTCATATTTTCCAATTCTGTTAAAGCCCATAACTTAACAACCAGGCCTCATAAAAAAAATTTTTTGTGATTACCGACACTTTCCAGAAGTACACTTAGGCGGAATGTGAACGAATTTCAGAATATAAATTTTTTTTTTTTCTTGTCCGCTTCACATGAATGCCCCATAGGTACTCTAAACTTTTTAGGTATATTAACAGTACTTTTAAGAAGATTGTGTAAAATTTTCAGATTATAATAAATAATTATTTAATTAATGTACTGCAGCAAGCCAGGGGTTGACGTGGACCAGTGCTTAAAACAAAAACTTAACTGGCGACCTTCCCACAGTTCGCAAAATTCATATGAAACAAAAATAAAAATATTTTCGTGTTAAGTATGAATGTGATTATGGAATAATTTTTCTTTACATTTTTGTTGATAAAAATTCCAATATGAAATTTATCAATGAAATTATAAATTTAATAACATCGACCATTTAATAACTCGTATTTTGAAAAACAACTTAAAGATTCGTAAAAATTGACTGAGTTATGAAAGTCGCAAGCTCGAAAACGTAGTTTTTAAAAAAACGCGTTTAAAGTTTTAAGTATAATGCGCTTTCTGCTTTGACGTGGTCGGCTTGGAGGCTCATAACTTTTGAGCAATTACGAATTTCTACTTAACTTTTTAAAATGATATTTTACAGTTATAGCTATCAAAAAACGCAAAAAAAATACATATAAAAAAAAAATGTTTGCATTACAAAAAAACAAAAACATTTGGCAAATATTTGGCTATTTTGGGCCGAAGCCGAATTCTAAAAAATCGGCCAAATACGCCGAATATCGAAGCCGAATCCGAATATTCGGTCGGACACTAATAATAACTAAAACTCATTTAATTAAAATTGATAACAAAAAACCGTAAAAATTAGATCATAAATGTAAAAGGTGATTTTTAAACGTTTGGTTTTTGAAAATTGAAAAATAACAGAAAATTTGCAATATTCATTTGGTGCGAATTAAATGTTCATTTGGAGCGATGCCTGGCATTTACTTTCTAAAGATTATTTCATGTAAATGTTGCTCGCGGCTACACCTGAGGTGGTCCGTCCGTAAGCCTTCATGTTGGCATAACTTTTCCAGCATTTCGGCCGGTATCTCACCAATGGCAGCTGTAGTGTTGTCTGCCAGGCCTGCAATTATGGATGGCTTGTCGCTGTACACGAAAGACTTCACGTAGCCCCACAAAAAATAGTCCAATATGGTCAAATCACATGGTCATAGCGGCCTATGAACTGCACTAAAACGTGAGATTAATTACTCACAAACTCACCTCTTAATAGGTCCATGGTATCGTGTGCCGTGTGGCATGTGGCACCGTCTTGTTAAAACCACATGTCAACCAAGTCCAATTCTTCCATTTTGGACAAAAAAAAAAGTCGGTGAACATCGCACTGTACCTTGTTCCATTGACTGTAACGTTGAGATTTTCATTATTTTCGAAAAAGTACGGTCCAAACCGCACCAAACAGTGCATTTTTCAGGGTGAAAAAAAAGTAACGTTTCAACAGCTATAACTTTTTGATCCTAGTTTTGGTTTTTGTAATTTTTTTTTACAAAATAGCTAAAAACTACGCTATAGCACCCTATGCTAATTTTTGTATTTGTAATAGGTGTTGTTTCAGAAAATATTTTAACAACACATCATGCAATTTTTCCAAATTTGGATTTCTACGATTTTTTTTATTGATACAAGAATGAAAATAACACTTTTTCGAAAACTAAATTATGCAAACTCTGGTACTTTCATCCTATTTTTTATGTTGATAACTCACTGTATAGAAAAATTATATTGAAAAAGAAATGCATACTAGTTTTTTAAAAAAAACCTATTCAAGAGATGTTTTTACTACTTCTTTTCTTAAATATTGGGAAAAAAATCTTGTAAGACGTTTCTCCATTTATTAGGCTCTTGAGCGAGTTCTAAAAATTTTTCAATCGACTCGAAGCTTTATAGATTTATTTTCATATCAAATCGACCATTTTTGGCCATGGCGTCAGCAATTTGAGCAAACATTTAAAATACATGTAAAAAATACCATTTTTGATTTATCGATATCAAAAACTCTCGATATTTTTTAATCAAAACCCCTTGGGTTACACTGACCATCAATTTCGTTTTAAGCATCACTTTCTGGAGAACATTTAGAAAAATTTGAAAGTTCTCTTTTTTTGTGCCCTAGACAACTTCATTTTCATTTTTTACTCATTACAGCACAAAATTTTAAAATATTCTTACTAAGGGAACTTTTTCCGATGAGGGTTCTGATAAGAGTGCCTTTTTCAATAACAAGAAATTACACGACAAACGTTTAAAGAAAAAATAAAATAACATGAATGAAATTGCGAGCTTTAGATCAAGTAAGTTTTTAAGAAGGCAACAACAACAACAAGAACACTGTATAGAGTCACTCACGTGGCTGACTAGACAGTGTATTTCGGGAATTGCTACATTTCCCCTTCAGTAGTCTTTGAGTGATTAAGCTGTGATCAACTCACTGTTTAAATAAGTATATGACTGCGCAGAATATTGAAATAAATAGAGAAGCAACTAGAACAGATGGGAACCTTGGTAGAGTTGATGGCAGTGATCTATAAATAGCCTACTACAGCCATATAATTCAAGTGAATGAATTCCTAAATCTGCGAAGTCATATACAAGTTTAAACAGTGAGTTAATCACAGCTTAATCACTCAAAACCTACTGAAGAGGAAAATGTAGCGATTTCCGAAACAGACTGTCGAATCAGCTAAGTGATTGACTCTATACAGATTTGTTGTTGTTGTTGCCTTCTTAAAAACTTACTTTATCTAAAGCTCGCAGTTTAATTCATGTTATAATTTAATAGATCAATAAACTAATTGAAGAAATAAAATTATTTCCCTTATCAAAGCTTGATTAGTTAGAGATGGTATTATCGCGCTTCAATTTTTAAGAGAAAGTACAATAAGTACTACTACGAATTTTGATACGATATGAAAGAATACTTTGTGAAAGTTAAAATAGATAAAATTTTTTTAATTTGGCGCCTCTTAACACCACAGACTTGGTTCTGCTTCGCCTGCCCCAAGGGACACTCCTGGTTTCCGATCTCGATTTAAATAACTTAAAGTTGCTTAAAAGCGGTTTTTTACAAATTTTTTAAGCTCGAGAGAGATAAGAAAAACAAGCAAAATGTCACTCTCTATTTTTTTACAATTACTTGAAGTTAGTGTGGAAACAGAACTATTAAGTGTCAAAAACAAGCTTGAAGTCTTCCGCAGCCAATAAGAATAGAGAGATAAGATAGTAACGTTTCGGAGACTTCAAAAATTGGCACAAAATGTTTTTTTAATATCGGTTATTTGCAGTATTTTTAAAGGTTTTTTATTATTTAAAAAAAGCGTTTGCGTTTGCATCGACTTGACAAAACTGAAAACTTAAACTCCTATTTAAAGAATTCTGACTCTTCCATTTAAATGTTATCAGACATTTCTTTCGTAAAAAGTTTATAACTTTTGAAGTACTTTTATTTAATAAGGAGACAAATTTCATTTTACATTACATAATTCTAAGAAACTTGCTTCAAAAACTAACTTTGGGATCTTGTAGAATATGAATATGAAATAGACTAAATTTTAACAGTACGTATAGCCCCTTAAAGGCTTCTCACAACAAATTAGCATTTTCAGAATCAGAAAATCAGAGCTGAGGCTAAACTACTGAAAATTTATTTCATGATTTTTGATTTGAATGAAATAGTACATTTTAAAATAATTTTGTTTTAAAATATAATGATTGTAAAAAACAAAATAAATGTGATGCAAGAATTTCGTAAAAATTCAAAAAACGGCCAAACGAGCAGCGAAACAATAAGCTAAGGCAAGCATAAACAATATTCAACGCAATCGATGCAGATATAATTGTTTAAAATTGATGAAATAGACGTGAAGATATTGAGACCAAAAGTTACTCGCACAATCTATGCATTCCCGTCTAAAATAGACAAACGTAAGTTATGACAAAATAACATTTTGGCTGTTTTTCCAAGTTGAAATAAATGTATTAAAAGTCGAACACTTCAAGCTTTTATTTAAGAAGTGAACTTTTCAAACCTGTTTTATTCTCTCTCATGCTCAGCTTTAAACGATCGTTCTTAATGTTCGAATGTTCATGGAATACTTTAAGCTGAAAAAATTTTCAAAATCAATTTCTAAAAATAGTGTCATACAGCCATGCAAGCAAAAATACACACGCGCACAAAAACAAACCGTAAGTCTAACTGGCAATGCTGTAACAAAGCAATTTCCTGTTTCTTAATTCGTTTCAAGTTCAAATGCAATTGAAATCAATCTTTGCATTTCCGTTTCCGGTCTTTGTCTGAATAGTACATGTTCAATGTTAACCATGAATATTCATGAGAGAAATTTCCGCTTGGCAAGTTTTTCAATCAGTTGCAAATCAAATGGCACGTTTTACATCTAAATATGTTGTTGGATGAGCTTGAATGAATAATTCGCAGACTGAATAATTTTATTTTTTCGCAAAAATTATCTTAGCATCAATGTTTAAAAGAAAATGTAGTAAGACTTTGGTGATTAAAATACGTTTTCATGAAGTTTGTTTTTGTATAAGCTAACTTAAGCTATAAATAAAGTTTGTATAAATATAAAAGTTTGCATGTCAGCTCCGACTCGCGACTGGAGTTAACTCCTTACTATCGATTACCTTGGAACTTTGACATTAATACAGATCGAACCGTGGGGTCAGATTTCCCTCAATTTTAGTAAACATATTGCATCATAAATAAGATATTGGCATTCCTAATTATAATAGAAAGATGTGCCACCGCCATACAAGCAAGTGGCTCAGTAAAATTTGCATGTGGATTTATCATAAATCCACATAAAAGCGAACGGTTTAAAGCTTTTGAGAGAAAGAGAATAAGTAAGCGACAATGTGAGCAAATGTGAGCATAATATTGAAAAGCAACAGAAATTATATGTAAAGATTTGATGCACGAAACATCTGAATAAATGATGTAGCTGCCAACAAAATGCAGCAGAATTTCATTACGCTTTACTAAAAAAATGTAGCCATTTTTTTACTGAAATACCCAACGAGCATTATATAATTTAAAATTATTATATTTTTTGCATTATTTCTTATCTTTTTGTTACATAATTTCAAGAATATAATATCATAAAGATGACATAATCTGGGTATATTTTGTGAGTTGACTTGGTTTTTTTGCCATTTTGCCACATGATATTTTTAGTGTTATATTATCAACCATCAGTTGAAGCTTAGCCGGGCATAATGTTGTAAACAATATTTTTTAAGTTGTTTTCTTGCGGAAAAGTTTTTTATTCAAATACTTTTGTATATTTTTATTTTATTAGTGCAAGTACATGCTTTACTGTATGAAAAGTAGTCAGAAATGCAATTTTCGATTGTTCTATTTATACAAAAAAAAAACATTTTTTAATCATTTTTTGAGTACAAATTCAATATTTTGGACCGTTTTTGAAAAAAATATTAAAGAATATATTCGCAGACCTAACGCTACAGTTGAAATTATTTTTGTAAAGTACTTTTATTAAAACTTTGATTAAAAAAATTTGAATTGAATATATTTAGAAAAAGCGGATATATTTGCATCGAAAGTCAAAGTTTTGATTTTCATGTCGTTTTTTTCTCATTCTTGGGGAACGATGTTTTATGAAAAAGTCGTTGTACCAAAAATTTCTGAAATTCTTAAGGTGTGTGAATGTTTTTGATATTAAAATTACTGAAATTTTTTAAATTTAATTTGCGAAAAATTTTTTTTAAGAAAGATTTTCAATATCAAAATTAACGTAAGTGAAAATAGGTTGAATGAGCGTGATCAAAACTAAATATGTTATAATCTAATCTAGGATGCACACAATATGTGTACTCAAATTGAGCGAAGTCCGTTAAGCCATTTAGATTTGTTTAAATGTCAATTAAACAAACAAACCAGAAAATAAGTTATTAATAAAACTAATAGACTTTGTGTTAAATTGTGTTATAGAACGAATGCAATTCGAAAAGAATTAAAGAATTTTCAAAGATTTTTTTTTATTTTGAAAATTATGTCCCCAGCTATGATCCTAGAACTACAAAAGTATTTTTCATATTGCAAAATTTATACATGCTTGCAAATAAGATGTTTATATATTTTATTTAAGCTATCATTTGTATTGATCTAACGATAATTGTATAAATTTTCTAAATACTATTATTATTATTATTTATTTTTATTTAGTTTTATTTCGAACTACATTTGTGAAAGAGTTTAAAAATATGGTTAATACTCAAAATTACCTCCTATACAGGCCAAATATGCGATATTGGATAGCTTTATAATTATATTTCGAAAAGCCTCAGAATTCGGTATTCGACCGCAATTTACAAGTAGCGTTTTCCTGAAAAATTCTGATGGGCGTTGGGCAAGGGTGCGTGGCACCTCCTACACCACCCAAATTTGCGATATCGAATTGCTTTGGAGTTATAGGCCGCATAGCCTCGGAATTCGTTATTCGACTACAATTTACACGTTTCACTGATAACATTTTATGGGCGTTACCCCTCCCACACAACTGAAATTTCTGATATTGAATAGCTTTGGAGTTAAAGGTGGCCGCACAACCTCAGAAATCGGTACTCGACCACAATTTACTCGTGCCGTTTCACTGATAGCATGTTGTGGGCGTTTGGCAACGGGGTCGTGGCAGCAACACGCAGTTATTCAGCTAGTTATTTATACCAGCGCGAAGATTTCGTTGTTTTGTTTTGATTTATTTTTGGCGTATCTTTATTTACGTTTTTTCTGTTATTTTACTCATTTCAAAGAGTTTATAGTGTTGCAAATCCTATTATAACGTAAAATTGCTTTTCAGGGATTTTTTAAATTTAACTAAAAACGCTAAAAACATTGTTTGTAAACAAAATCTTAAGTTAAATATATGATAATTGGATTTTTTAAGTCTGAAGAATTTGTTTAGTACGAACTCACCAAGACGACTTTGATGCAGGCAATTTTGAGTATTTTTACTAAAACCGAAATACGTTAATATCCAACCTGATACAATCATACTTTTTACCTTAATATTTTCGTTAAAATATTTTTTTAACAACAAAGTAAAAATAAAACCAAATAATATATCATAGTCATATACTTTAATGTGGGGGAAATGTTAAATAAACGGTATATTTTAAACTCTTTCACAAATGTAGTATTCAGAAAATGTCTACAAAAATCGTACAAATAATCGTATAAATAAAAATAATCAAAAAATAATAATGTACAAAAAATTAACTATTAAAAAATTTTGAATTCTTTTTGAATTGCATTCTTTGTAAATAGCATTTATATGAATAAAAAAATAATTAATTATTCTGAATAACGAAAAAAAAAATATAATTGAAATTAATTACTTATCAATTTTTTAAATTTCAATGTGAATTAAAAATTTTATTTATAAACAATTTTGAATTCATTGAATGGATTTGTGTGTCGTTATTCAGTTTTTCTTAAGATTCTGAATATATATTCAGATTTTACTGCTCTGGCTGACTCAATCAAAAATAGTCAGTATTAATAAACAAACATTTGTTGCTGTCAAGCAGAGATCACAACTGCTTGGTTCCAACAACAACAACAACAGAAAAAACAATTACAACATTAAATTTCGCGACTCTCGCTAGCTATGAGAAACCATGCGTTGGTGATCAAGGTTCATTTATTGGGTTGTGACACTTGAGAGAAATACACTCTTTTTCCCGGCTTTGCTCGAACTGTCACTGTGCTTTTCCTTGTTCTAAGCATTCATTTTCTTCATTTCTTTTCATCCATTCTGAGAGTTCGACCGAGTTCGCTCTCAAGTGCCACAACCTTATAAATGAGCCTGGGTGGTGATCTATGCTGTGAAGCATTGTGGAGTGAAGAATAAAAGAGCATTGCAAAAAGAATGTGCATGCAAGGATTGGAAACTTTTCTCTCAAGAAAGCTTTTTCATCGCGCTCACAAAAGCTTACGTATTGATCTGAAAAATATTTGATACTTTTTAATGTTCTACGTGGCACATCTTTAATAGGGGTGTGAATATTTCAAATAAATTATAAAAAAAAGCAATGTTTTCCTTTTTAGCCCAAATAATAAACACCATTACATCACATTTAAATACAGATTATCCAAGAATTTCCGGGGGTCTTAAACTAATAATGTACCCCCCCAGAATCCGCACCTGAACATTGTAATAAATAATAATATTTAATATCAATAACAAAACAGTAGTATTTTTCTTTTATTTCGAAATATATTTGGTCGATAACTGCAGAAGATATTTATAAAGTATATGTGAGAACAATTTTTACCACGGATTCAAGTTTATTGGTACCTGATTACCCAAGAAATGTTTCTCTAAACTGTCGGCCGTTCCAAAACTCGCCATAAAATGGGTCAAAATATCTTTGAAATAGGTTTGTGTACGTGCTAAGCGGTAGCTTATTTTCTATATTGATAGATGTAATGGAAAATAAAACTTATTATTCTAATATAAATAAATAAAATTAAACTGCACAAATTGTTGTTGTTTGATATTTGTATACGTATACACGTAGTTAAACTAACGAAAGAATGGAGCTGAATTTTTCCACGAGTCTTTGTCCCTACTTTGCTTACTTACAACAGCTTCAAAATTTCCGTATGTATTGTAATTCGAAGAATTGATATCGTCGACGCATCGACAGCAAGATAGATCGACAGAAATTTGCATAGCATTGTTGTTGTTTGCGGATATTGCTGCTGTGTGCATTTTCTTATTGAATACATTGAGATTTTTGACAACGAACAGGCAGCGAAATTTTTTTGCCAGCTAGTACGCTGTAGAAGCGAAAATTATTGCTATGTTGCCAAATTTCCATCCGTGAGTGGATAGTTGAAATATCAAAATGTCGCTGTCGATTATATGCCCGTACATTTAATTGGCGCGGAAATTTTCCATTCAACAACAAAAAATAAGCAGTAAGTACGTTTAAGTGTTGAAATTGTTATTTAACAAATTTATTATTGCATTTATATAGTTTATTAATGTGTAGTCTTGCCTTTTATTGGATATAAAATTGCAGAACTAAAAATTTGAATCTGTCAACCAGAACAGCAAGTGCTTCTTCTTCACACAAAAATTTTGACTCTACATCAAAATTTCGCGTGTAGAGTTATGTGCCCAAAAATTTTTGTCCTACAGCATACTAAGCTTATGACTGCAATGCATGTTGTTGAATAGGAAAACGTAAGGTTTGAGTATTTTTTTAATACTCGATTTCACTCCCTATATAATTTTCATATTACGCGCATCATATAAAATCGGTGCAATAGGAGTAAACTTAAAAATTTTTCTGCAAAACATAAAACTTAAGTAATAAATTTCTGATATAAACATGCTTCCTATAAGCTTTAAAAACTTTTTATTTGAAAACGTCACTGTTTGGTTTGAGGCAGAATTAAACTTTAGCATTCAATCATCAATTTTCTCAAAAATTCTTAAAGAAAAGAATAGAAATTCAATATCCTAATGCGGAGTTATATGCCTCAATGAAGAAACTTTCACCTTGGCGGTTTTTTTTCTCCCATCCCATCTTCTGTTTTTTGTTATAATTTTCTATGCTCTGAAATCAGCAAAGATAAATTTTTTCCCAAGACGAATAAGAGAAAATTTCTCTTATTGTCAACTTATTATAGGGCGGAAAAACTTATTGTCAGAAACTTAATATAAGCAAATAGAAAAGTTCCAACAACAGTGCGAAGAAGCAGATGTAATAGAAAAGAATAATAAGTCCTGTGAGAAAAAAGTTCATTTGAAATCTAGCAATGGGTTTGGGTTGCATTGACCAAAACATGCACACACACACACATACATACCTGCACCCACTCACTCACTCACTGAACTAGCGATTAACCATGAAAACGAATGTGCACTACATGTGGTCCTTTTTCGTCTGGTTCTTCTTTCTGTCCCTCTGTCTGTCTATCTACAGGAGGTATGCGACATAGGATTGAATTTCCGGATAAACGCGGTTTCAATATCAGAGCAAACATTAAAAAACATTTAAATAAAGCTGAACATATCGTAGCTGGAAATAATTCAACGCCTCGCACAAACTGACCACAAAATGTGGGCGAAAAGCTTTAGCTACTGTTGTGTTAATCTTTATGAGCACTGAAAATACTATAGATATAAGTATGTGTGTTAGTGTGCTTGTGTCAGTTGAGCTCAGTGTGTCAAACAGCCCAGCCAGCTGCTTTTGTAATGAAAAAGACAAATAGTCGGCTGAGCTTGAATCTGACCGAGAAACTTGGTCAACTGAGTGTCAGTGTGTGAATGCGAGTTGGTGGGAAGATGAAAATAAAATAAAAAACCAAATCAATTTTTAATGTGAATTTATTACCCAACATTTCATTGTGTGTTTTACGTTTCAGTTTCTGTCATCCTGTGGCGTTAGTCCTTTTCTTATTTCCCCAAAGTGGGTGGCTCACTCGTGTTAGTGAATTTTCCCGTATATTGGTGAGTTGGTGTGTGCGTGAGCTCTGTGTATTTAAAGTTGGATTTGAATGAAATGTAGCTTTCCACACACAACGGAAGATTAATAGAAGTGAACCAGAGAAAAAAATAACAATAAATTTCTCCATGTTTGCTGAGAGAAATATTTTTCATCATTATGCATATGCGAAATTTATTTTTTGCAAAAAACTTTTAGTCATATGAAATATTGTAGTTAAAAATGTACTTTTTACAATTTTAACCTTAATCGCTTTTTAATCTTTTCCAAAGTTCAAAAACAGCTGCTTGCAATTTATTTCAATACAAGATGCTAACTCCCGACACTAGGCGTTCATCAGAATTTTATTATATTCTTTAAAGTCAAAGACAAAGTTAAAGTCGACCACATTTCTTCCAGAGTTCAAAGTTCAACCAAGTCTGACGCCAGTTTGGGCACGATTCACTTGCCATGTTTTAGATTCGCTTTAAATTGAGGGTCAATAGAATAACATAAACAACGAACACTTTTTTGAATTTTCAATTCCATACTTAAAAAAGTCACAGTGCATAGAAAAAAATACGTTCGTTACTTTTTGATTATTTCATAACTGAATTAAGAAAAAATTCTAAAAACTCAAACAAAAGAATACAATAATTTTTCCAAAAATTCCTTAAAAACCCGCAGGCACAGTAAGGCTTCTGCTTCCAACAGGGTGAGAAAGCCAAAAGTATGCTTTTTCCAAAAAATTGTTATAAAATTGACATTTAAAGCCTTTTTTTATTTTTTCGAGTCAGTTTGTGCAGTATTTCAAAGAAAAGTGAAAAATGGCACTCAGATGAGTTAATTTGATATATTAAGATTAAGTTAAAAATAAAATGTTAATAAAAAAGTGCTAAGTTAAAGTTGAATGTCTACGCTATGTTAAGAAATGTTTCCAATTTCGCATTTTTCTAATTTTTTTTTTATTTTATATCTCTACCTACCGACCCTTTATACGTTTATACCCTCGCTACACTCAAATCCCTTGAATTTTATGCTAAAAAATTTTAAAAACTAAACTCAACGGGTTCCGGGTTCCGGCATTAATGGGTTAAGAATCGATTTAATATTTACATCCCGCAGTATGAAAATTCCGCAAGGAGTAAAATCAGGCGTTAACAAAATACTCAAGCGTGAAATTTTTGTATTCAACAACATGTGCTTAAGCCATTGAGAAAATACCAACAAAATAAACACAGTAAACATCTGCATGAATTCATTCATTCAATGAATGCACAACCAAATTCATGGTTACTTTGTTTTATAACTCAAGCAATCCATCGCTTTTAAAATTTTAAAATCAAAATAAAAACTTCGTTATAAGGTTTGTTTTAATTATATAATTGAAAATACTTATTTTTTGAGTTATTATCGCCAATGTATTCTCCATAGTAATGCTGAGTGGTCGTAAAAGACTAAAATTTGGTAATTTTGTTTGTATGGTTACTTTCGACAGCGGTACTGAAAATGGGTTTCCTTGCCCCCTTTAGCCGCCCAAAAATCAACGCAAGTGCTATATTTCATTCGGTTCTAGTTGTATAATACTACGTTTTAATTGGGCCAAATGACTCATTTGGAATCAGTCATTCAAAAGTGCTTATATTGGTTATTTTTTTGCAAAAGTATCTCATTTCAGCTGACAACTGGTTATTTGTTTTTTTTACTGGTTGATATTGATGATGATACTAGTGTATACAATTATTTGTTGTTTAACGTTTTCCTTTGTTTTTCTTTTCCAATGAATGCGTTCGTATCCAATATCCTTCAATTGTTTAAAATGAGTTTTAAATGAGGGCAACTGAGTATTTGTCTGGGAAATGAAATGACTTCGTTTCTAATTTAGCTGAATGGGCTCAAATGAGTCATTTAATGTTAACTAAAGAGTGGGGAAAATGGAAATTTAAAAAAAAATTGCAACAAAAATAACTTTTGGCCTATTTTTTGAGCAAAAATTAAATATTTTAAAGGTTTTGTGAAAACAATATGAAACACTGAATGGGTTACTCTTTTCTCATTTCTTCAAATTCACTTAATTGCCCTTTCAGACAAAGGAAATTTGATGAACATCGATTTGAAAATGGCCGAGATGTTGGCTTGCAAATTAAAAAATTGAAGTTTCAATCGGTTTTTTCTCATCCTAATTCTCAAGAAAATGTGTTATAATGAAAAATCTGTAGTTTTCAAGATATCGCAATAGTTTCGATGTCATAGTAACGGAAATTTTCAATATACTAGATATACGTACAAAATATTTTCAAAAATCTTTCGTTTGGCGTTATTTTTATTAATTAACGACTTTTCATAAAAAATGCATGTTTACTGTTTTTTCACCATAATAATTGCTGTAAGAAGGTAATTCGAATTAAATATAGTACCTAACATATTAATATCTATAACATTTTTTAATTATTAAGCCAAAACAAATATTTTTATATCTTGCATTTAAAGATAAAAAATATTTTAATTTTAAGATTTCAAATTTGTACATGGTATTTAAATTGATGAACTTTTTACATGGGTTTTTCTTATTATTTATTCAAAGAAGTAAAAAAAAAATTGGTAAACACTTCGTTTTTTATTGCTCTTCAAAATGAGTTATCAAACATAAAAATCGGATGAAAAGTGCCACAGTGAAAATGTGCTTTTCGAAAAAATTTAATATTTTCCTTTTTTTAATAAAAAAATCGTTAAATCCAAATTTTAAAATATTACATGAAGTATTGTAAAAATATTTTTCGAGACAACATTTAACACAAATACCAAATATTGTGCTATTACGTTGAATAACTTGATATTTCTAATTTTTAATAAGAAGTTTGATATTTTGTAAATTTCTTGTTTGGGCATTTTTACAAAAAAAAATCCCCAAAAATCCAAAAATGCAATATTTAAAAAACGACACTTTGGGTGGCTAGGCAAGCTCTATAGGATTTTTGTGCTAAAAAACACAAAAATCAAAATTCGAATACAAAGGTTATAGCTGTTGAAACTTGAAATTTTTTTTTAAATCTTCAAAGTGCCTGTCTCTGGCCTTTCGAGAACAAACAAAAAAAAAATCGAAAATTCAAAAATCCTTAGCAATCCAAAAATACAAAATTTAAAAAAATTAACATTTCGGGTGTTATCCTAATTTATGCCTGAAGATTTTTTGTGAAAAACTTACAAAGCCGTTAAAGCAAATAAAACTATAAATGCAGTTATTAGTAAAGTTGTGAATTCTGAAAAAATGTTGATGCAGCTTAAATGTAAATTAATTTTTTTCTACAAAGTTCAATATATTCATTTACAATTTTTTTTTAAATTTTAGCTTTTTAAATAAAAAATCCGAAGGAATATTTAAAGTAAAAATTTGCTTAATACTTCCCAGTCGGACTATTAAACCTCAAAGACGAAGTCTTCGATGCCGTCTCTAAGACCAAATATGCATACTCAGAGTGAGCGCTGACACTCTGCATGACAAATCATTATACTGTCAGCAAAAAATCTTGAATGTTCTTTCATAAAATATTTGTTTTTTAATGCTTAGAGATCAATGTGGGCGCTCTGTAAGACTCCTATGCATATTTTCATCATATTGCTCATTTCGTGCAAGACTCTCGCAACTCAAAATTTAGTATTTTTAAGGAGATCTTTGTGAAATTTTGAAATAACATCACGACCATTAATTGTAAAGGGGGACTGAAAATTGTTAAGAATATTTGCAGTCCATTATATTTATTTATCTTATGTATTTATTTAATTTAATTTAACATATTAGTACAATAATAATGAATTCTTTTGCTGTACAAAGGCAGTAGCTTAAGCAATGAGTATGATGTTTTGAGATATTACAATTATAATTAAAATTTAAGAATACTTATGTAATCATAATTAATCATAAAAAATGCAGTTTATTGAATAAGAACAACAGCATCAATAAGTTAACAAAACTTTTTTTAACGTATTAACAACTAGAATTGAAAAGAAGAAAAGGAAAAAAAAAAGAAAGAGAGCAAAAAAAAAATTTAAAGTAGAGATCTGGTTTCTTATCTTATTATATATTTTTGTTTTAAGAAAAGTGATTCAAAACTGCTCGCCTAAAGCCACCTTTGCTATGTATACATTTAATTACGCTGGGTAAACTATTCCATAATCTAACAGCATTGACGAAAAAAAGCCTGGTAGAGTTCAGATACTTCCAGTGTGGTATTATAATATTATTGCTTCTGGTCGACGGGCAAAACTGTATTTTTTCAAAAAGATACTGAGGAGTTTTGAAATGAATAAGTTTATGCAAAAAGATGCAATTACGGGCATTGAGGTAACTAATTATGTCACAACCAAGTATACTTTTCTTGAATTGAGTAATGTGGTCAAATCTGAGAAGGTTATAGACATACCAATAGCATGATTGAACGCAACTTGCAGCTTGTGTTCAGATCCTGAATCGAGCCTACTATAAATGAGCTCAGAGTAGGCAATGATAGGAATAATTAGTTGCAGCACGAGCTTGCTCCTGGTTTCCACAGGAGTAAACTCTTCTGACACTTTAAGGTTGCACAGAATGAAGTATATGGTATGCACCATGTTATTTATGTGATCCGTGAATGTTAAGGACGAGTTAATGTGATACCCAAGACTTTTTATACCGTTAACTAATTTAAGTCTTTTCCCCTATAAACAAGTCTGGAATATCATGAAAGACCATTTTATTTTTGCTAATAGGCAGCACATAAGAATTCTTTGCGTTTAGTTTCTGTGCGTTAGTTTTACTATTGAACATATCATAAATATTTCATTTTGCGTCAATAGTGAATTTTTGAGCAATATTTTTGCAGTATCTGTTTGAGTTGTGACATTATTACTACAAAAACTCATTTTACAAAATGTTTCATTTTGAGTTGTGTCGATTTTGCTACAATATGATAACACACTTTTGAGCTAGAGAGATGTCAAGTTTTGAGTTGGTACTTTATTAATACAAAAAATATTTTGTTACTTGCATGGATTTTTATTTAAAAAAATGGTTTACGGTATAATAAGTAGTTATTGTTGAAAAATTATGCAGAAATTTAAAACAAATTTTAATATAAATAGAAATGAAACGTTATTGATACAAAAAATTGAAGAAATCCTTAAAAGTCAAAACGACACAAGTTTCTGTTAAATTGTCAATCAACAGCAAATTGGTCTGGAATTCACTCAAATTGAAGATATGATAACAATACATATTTCTGTATATTTAACTCAAAAAACCCAAATTTTGAGTTGTGACGGTCTTGCACGAAATGAGCGATATGTCTATAATTCAAATTGTACTTGTAATTTGATATTATCGAGACGACTGAAAGATGACAGTTAACGATTGAGTAATGATTTAAATCGTAAAAAAGAAATAAATTATGTATAAAAAAGTTTTGTTTATAAGCATCCGCTTTGCAAGACATGGCTTGACGCTGTCGTTGAAGACATTTCAACAAAATGTCTGCAAGCCCAAGTGGAATCTTGTTTGAAAATGTCTTCGAAGACTACCATAGAAATAGATCGATTTATTTTGCTAGAAACGGACATATCTCGAAGTCGTCTTCGAATACGAATCGATCCAATTCCTGCTGGATTTTTTATTGTTGCTTTTAAATTGTTGTACGCTCAAATATAAAATATAAAAAATATAAAATATAATAATTAGGATTTTTGTTGGGCTCCAGGTCAATTATAAAAATAAAAAAATTTTAATGTTTTTTAGTAATTTTTTTATTAAAAATCCAATATTTTGACCATCGTTGGAGATCATCTTCAGGGAAAAAACTAAAAACCAAAACGTTTGACAAAATTTTTATAAACAAAACATTTTACATTACTCACAATTTAAAAATTACTGAAACATCATTGTTTTACAAAACAACATTTAGAGATATATATAAAAAAATTTTAAACATTTAAACACGAAAAGCAATAAATTTAACACCTCCACTGTTGGCAGCGTCAGTTCTTCAACACTTAAATTAAATGAAGATCAATCAATCGTTGAGTTGAACTGAAGCAATTCGTGATTAGTGAAAGAGATCCTTATTTTTGCAACAAATCTGATAAATTTTTTATTATATTGAAGTGATTTGGTGTGTGGGTTAGTACCCACCCACAAAATTCCATGTGGGTATAACTACCCACCATACCCACATTATTTGCTGGGTCTGTGGACGTTGGCATTTTACACAAATTAATTTTAATTTTAGGCCACAATGACCACAAAGATGTTGGTTAGAAATAAATTTAACTCAATGTTGATACCCATCATATCTAGCATCATCGCTGACAAAAGTTGCATTTATAGAAGAAAATATTCAGCCCAATTCTGAATGATTTTTCCCGGGGATTCGGAAAAGGCAGTTTTCATTTTTAAGACAAAGTTCAAAGATATTTAACACATTTTTTTAATGCCAATTTGTTCATCAACCGTCAAAAATCATGAGTGTAAAAAAATTATATGATTTCTTTATCTTCTATCTGAAAAATCAAAACTCCCTTTTCTCATTCCCCGGGAATGATCATTCAGAATTGGGCTGATTATATAATAGAACTACCGATTTTAGCTGGTTACCTGACAGACGCTTTCTTTTGGATGGTCGTTTCAAAATAAGGTCAGAACCAGAGTCTGAATCAGAATCATCTTCATTTGCAGTAATATGATGTAACTCTGCTTCAGTATTCATCACATGACGCCCAAAATGGTTGAGAGGATTTATATTTGGTCCAATCTAATCATAATCTGATGGCGCGGAATCACAGTCTGATTCGACTAGTGGTACCTCTCTTGCAGGCAAAATATAAATATTTGTGCCAATGGTAGGAGTTCCAACTTCTTCTTCATCACATTTCTCAAGAATATCGAAAATCTCATGAAATTTTCATTTATTTCTAAATATACACAATTAAAGTTATGTGCAACACTTTTCTACAAAATGAATAGATGAATATTATTCTATTCGCGGTGGCCTTTATAAAGGTCGAAAAAAGTTTTTAGCAAGAAATGACACAAATTTGGGTGTTACTGGAATAAAGAGTATACGTTATAAATGTTGATACTTAATAAATAATAAAAAAAAGCTTTTTTGCACAATAACAATCACAATTCTTATTACATTGTAAAATTTACCTGTGAGCCATATTTGCACTTTTTCTTATAAGAAATTTTCACATTAGCTGCGTTCCATTCGCTTCATTATATTTCAAAAGCATTATTTTTGCTATCCATATAAATTGTGATATATCCTTTAAAAAATTTGAAACACAGGTGCCGCACCTGCATATTTTAAGAGCTGTCAATTCATTTTTGAAATTATTTGTTTGTTTGATACAATGACTATTAGATAGCCATGACAGGTACCTATTTTCTCACGAGCTGCGACCATCGAATGTTAAACAAAAGAAAACAAAACAAACCGCGTGTGTCACACACATTGAACGCATTCAGCGGAGAGAACAAGTGCACTGAAATTATTTATATAATTGCATAATATTAATAATTAAATGAAATAATTTACAATTTTTCTGACGTTTGGAGTAAAACACATTCAGAGAAAAACATCGTTCACTAAGGTATCGCTACCATAACAGTTCATAACAGTTTTGAACGACACACGTTCTCATGACACCTAATAGTTATTGTATCATGATTGCTTGTTTGAATTTAATTTTGACTGCAACGGTAGTGCCCTCTACAAGTCGTTTTTCTTGTCGTTCCTTTGAGAAGATTTGTTATCGCGATTATATTAAGGCGAAAGGAACGCAGTTATTGATACTTGATAAAATCTTACTTGAGTAAACTTTGAGAAAACAGCTGATTTCTTTTTTTAATACAACGCCATATTTGTGGAAAAATTCCATTTGGATGGAAATGTCAAAAAATCTTAACACGGTGGCGGTGTTCAGATGAGCCGAAACCCAAAAAACCACGACAAAGTCGTTCAAAAATTAAGGTGATGTTGACTGTTTTCTTCTACTCTCAAAGTGTCGTGCACTCGAAATTCCTTCCGCTAGATCAATTGAAACACGCACCAGCTCACACATCCCGCATTGTACGCGATTATTTGACCAAAAACAATGTCAATATCGTTCAACAAGCACCATATTTATCAGATATGACAAAGTGTGACTTTTTTCAATTCCCCAAACTCAAATTGTTGCTTCGTGAAAAACATTTCGAGACGATTGAAATCATCTAAGAGAATTCGCTGAGGACGCTAAAAGCCATTCCGAAATCGGCCAACAAAAATGCTTTCAAGAATGGAACAAACGTGTGCATATGTGTATCGCCTCCGATGGTGACTATTTTGCGGGTGATAAAATAAATATTGAAAAATAAGTAATCGTTGTTATTCTATTTGCGCAGTCCGGTTCAATTTTGAACAGAAGGTATACATTAAGATATAAACAATAGCTTTTAGGGGCAGTTTTTCAGTACGAGTTTAAACTTTAGTCAAATTAAACTTATCTTAAATCACCAAAATTGGAGGTTAAAACTTGGTTTAACTTGATATCTCATCATTTGTTGAAATTAAATTGACTTAAATAATAATAAAATGTGTTTCTATTTTGCCTTAACCGAGATTAAAGGTCCAATTTGGGGAGTTAAGCTCGGTTTAATTTGACTAGATTTGTTACTCGAACTGAAAAACTAGCCCTTAGAGACAAAAATTTGTAAAAAATATGTTATTAGCTGCGTTGCATTCACTTCAAAAGAATCCAGATTATGTTTTATTGCATGCAAGGCAAAACGAAAATAATAATCCTATAACAAATACGATTATTTTTGCTATCCATATAAAATTGAGAGATAGCCTTTAAAAAATTTGAAACACAGGTGCCACACCTGTATACATTTAAGTGCTGTCATTTCGTTTTTTGAATAAAGAGTGTCTCTGTGTAAAGAGTAACTTCAAATCTCAAAAAAAAAAAAAAAATTGTTTGCATGATACAATCACTATTAGGAAGTCTTGGCAGCTACCTATTTTCTCACGAGCTGCGATCATCGAATGTTAAACAAAATAAACAGCGTGTGTCACACACATTAGCTGCATTCAGCGGCGCAAACAATTGCACTTAAATTATTTATATGATTGCATAATAATAATAACACTAGCTTACAAAATGCAGAAAAATCTTTATGACCAACACTTCTTTATAAAATTCTTATACGTTATTGTCCCCAGATCTAAAATAAAAATAAAATAATTATCCATGGATAGACTTCTGAGATATCGACCAAAGAATTCCGACCAAAAACTCTTTGGTAGATATCTTAGAAACCTATCCATAGAATTCCGACCAAAAATTCTTTGGTAGATATCTTAGAAACCTATCCATAGATAATAAATATATCTTTTATTATAAATTAGCTAAGGGAAACTTAAAATTAAATAAGGACATTTAGAGTAAAACACATTCAGAGAAAAACATCGTTCACTACCCGAGAAACAATTTCATATTTTGTGTCAATAAAGTATCTGATATAGTATGTCCGGTGCCCGTGTCGGTAAATGTCCGACCTCTGCACCGAAAGAAGTGCTAGTTCTGGAACATCTTGATCAGGCACAATGTACGAACGAAGACCGATTCGGGCACTCGTCAGTTTTTTGTATCCGAATATAGTCGCTCGTTTTTGAAAACTTTATTGACATAATACAGACTTACTATGGTACTATTTCAGGTGACTTTCGAGGTACTTGTTGGATATGTTTCCGGTACATTATAGTTAAGACTCAGGCTAGTTTCGATACATATCAGCTACTATATTGACACAATATATAAATTTTTCTCGGGTCCTGTTCGCTGAAGCTCGTTTACATTCGGCTAAATATCAATTAGCGATAAATTTTTTTTCATAAGCTTCGCAGTTTTTCGTAGCTTTTAAAAATAAAATGGAGTCCGATACTCTGGACTTTTGTGCCTTAGTAGTTTCGTACGGACACAAATTGTTTCTCGGGCTAAAGTATGGCTTCTATAATAATTCACAACAGTTGTGAACGACACACTCATCTCATGACACCTAATAATTATTGTATCATGATTGTTTGTTTGAATTGAATTTTGACTGCAACAGTAGTGTCCTCTACGAGTCGTTTTTTTTTGCCGTTCCTTTGAGAAAATTTGTTATCTCGATTATATTAAGGTAAAAGTAAGGTGTCACCTTTTTGCACGTTGTAAGTACTTACCTTATTTAAAACTTCTTTTTTTCTTTTTTTAATTTGTTCACGTTTTAACATAAGCTTTTCACTTTGAACTTCACTTTTTAAATGAGAAAATCGATAGCAAATAAGTACGTGCGCAATTGCAGAAACCAAATATAACGTACTGTACGTACGTAATAAATGTAGCCTTGGTTTGTTGGTAGCTTAGAATCATAATAGATCTAACCAAGTAAGTTAGTCAAACAAAAGAAAATCAAAACGAGAGGGTACTATGGTTACTATGGCAGCTGATGCAAAATGCAGATATCAAAGATGTTTTTTCTCACACAAGAAAATAAATAAATAAATTTTAAACAACTCAATATTGAAAAAGAAAAATTTTGCTTAACGCTTGTTGTGCATTATGAACACAATTTTGAAAAAATTTAAAAAAATAACGTTCATTTTATGTTTTCTTTTGTTTGACATTCGTCATCCGCAGCTCATGAGAAAATAGGTTGTGTGCCCGGCTACCTGATAAATTTTTGTATCATGGCTTAGAATTAACTAAAACTTAGCATTGACAAACATAATACATACCTCACTAAGCACTAACGAGGAAGTTTTAAAATTTCAAAAAGAAGATTACTTCAATTACCAATAAAACAGTGGAAATTAAAAACTCTAACTATGTTCAGTATTGTACAAAATATATTCAACTAGGTTGCCTAGTACATTAAAGTTATTTCTACTTCCTTAAAAGTATTGAAATAAAAAGTTTAAATGCTATCAAAATCCTCAGTCTGGCAGCATTGGCAAGTATGACAAAAGTTGCTCGCCACGCATCAGCAGTGCAATTATGATGCCGACTGCGGCTAAAAGTAGTTTTGTAGCTCCGTAAAATATGCAACTAGTTAAAGTTGTGCTCTTGTTTGTGTCGCCATTTATTTATAAACTGTTTGTTTTTTTCCAGTCAACCTTTTTTTTAGTGATCATTGCTAATCATGGCAAGGACTAAATATAACGTTCATACTAGGTTTGTGATAATTCAAGTATTTCAAGAAGTCTTTTGTCAAAAAGAAATTTTTGAAAGGTAATGTGCATAAATCTACTGTGTTTAGAGTTATCTTAAACCATCAAAGAAGGTTAGCGACTGAAAATATACATTCTGGGGGTCGTTCTCTGATAAAAAGATAAATGAAAGGACTGACAAGAAAAGCATCAACTTTATTGAAAAAGATCCATTTATCTCTTCATTAGACATTGTAAATAACCTCAATTTGCCGATAAGTTCAAGTACAGTCGTTCAACAAACTGCTGAAGCCAGTTTGAGAGCACACAGACCCTCTAAAAAGCCCCAACTATCCACGAAACATCCTCAAAAAAGGTAAGAAAAATAAACTGATAAATCAATTCTAAGTATTTACCTTCAAACTATCTTCAAAGTTAAACTTTACTCGTAAATATGGTAAAATTGGTCTGATTCAAACTGGATAACAGTATTATTTAGAGACTAGAGCAAATTATACCTCTTCGGATCCGATGCAATAACTCACGTTTGCCGTAAGCCTGTTTCTCGGTTACATAAATAAATGGTTTCTCGGTTATAAAAATGTCGTGCATGCACTTTACAGCATCGTGGAGGTTCTATTATTCTTTGGGGTTTTTTTTGTACAAGGTTGCGGTCCTCTCTACCAAAATAATAGAATCGTTGATCGATACAAATATAAAAATATTTTTGAGACCACAATGGTGCAGAGAAATGCCCTTGTTGTGGCATTTCCAACATAATAACCACCCCAAACACACTTTGAAGTGTTTACAACAGTGGTTGAACGACAAAAAAATTTCAGTACTTTACTAGTCAGCACAGTTACCTGACTTAAGCCGCAAAGAAAATCTGTGAGACATGTATTTTTATTTTGTTGTGCGTATTCAGTAGTGATTAATTGTGAAATAGTTAACTATGAGCAATAGAGTTAGCAGTTAATGTATTGGCAAACATTATTTCTGTAAATACAATGATTAATATGTCTTGCGCTTTAAACCAGCCGTAATGAGTCTTTAAACGGTTTTTGTGTCTTATTACTTTATTTTGCTCTCAGTTTTTTTCTTTTGAAAGAAAAGCTGAAATTGCAGGCTACCTAACGAAAAGCTTTAATTGAGCACCGTCCTGATGTTTTGGTTGCAAAAAAAAAATAATACCTTCCTTACTAATCTGCCTAATACAGCAGTTTGCATGAGTGCTACTAATGTGTTTTGTGGCATCATTTCGGCCTCGACATCGAATATAACTATCCCGAAGTAAATTCGGTTTGGATGAACTCATAGGAGGAAGTGCCTCATGTGAAAAGGACATAGTTTTCTTGTGCCGCCATGGCAACTTGAAACTGCCTCAAGCATTCTTAATATTTCTTCTTTTCTTAATTGGACATTTTATTTTTTACAACATTGTTCTAAGAAATAGCAGTAATAATTTAAAAAAAAAACTATATCAAAGACAAAGAAGAAGTTTCAAAGCAAACTATATTAAAAGGCTAACAAATAAAAGTTGAAGTAACTAATTGTACGTATTTTTTTTTCAAAAATTTGATTTTCATTTGTTACATACGAATACTAATAGACTAAGGTAAGGTTAGGTAACTAGGTCCATTTCGAGTCCCTTTTTATTATTTGTGGTATCAGAGGTCTTTGAAAAATCTGTTTCCCATATATCGGAGTCGTCGATTCTGTAGACTGGGACGTTCGCATAGAAGGTGTGTTGTTGTTTCTGATTCCTTCGGATCCTTGCAGCTCCAAAAGAATTCTGAGGCTGTTACGTTCATTCTATTGGTCATTACCCCAATGGGACCTGTTAGAACTCCATCAAGAATCCGAATTTCTCCTTAGGCCAAAAGCAGAAGGCTTGTATAAACCTGATCCAGTCTCGTTTTCCATTTTGGAACCATCAGTGAATAATTGGAGATTGCCGTTGAATTCTACGGCCGTTTCTTCCCATTCTTGTCTGCTGGGGATGAATGTGGTGTATTCTGTGCCAAATCTCACACTGGGAATGATATAGTTGGTTGTTATTTTTGATTCCTCGGTTCCAAAGAGATTCAGAATAGATGCATGTCCGAAAGTGTTGTTCCTCCAGGCGTGTGATTCGTTGCGGCGAATCGCGATTTTGGTCGCCGAACACTTAAGGACCTCTTCTATGTAGAGAAGTTTTAGCATCATTTCCAGACCGTTGATCTCATGGCTCCTGTTACTCCTATGAAGGCTAACCTTTGGACTCCTGTTGGGCAGATAAGGTAGCTCTTTTTGTGCACTATCGTATACCATACAAGGGCCGTAGGTAAGAATGGGGCTCTAGTGGATTATGTGCGGTCACAGTCCCCATTTCCTGCCAAAGGCTCTCTCACATGCGTAAAGAGCGCATAGTGCTTTTTCCCTTCTTTCTTCTGTGTTGCTTTTCCAGCTCAGCTTGTAAGCAAGGAAAATTTCAAGGTATTTAGCTTCCGCGGAAAGCTTCAGAGTTACTGCGTTCAGATTCAGTATTGTGAAACTTTCTAAGTTCCTTCTTCTTGTGAACAGAACGAGTTCGGTTATGGTTGGGCTTACATCAAGTCCATTCGATTCTGCCCACCTTCTCTCTGCTTATTCAATGTCCCAGTCATTAGTTCGCTAACTGTTTGCAGGTATTTAACGCATATTAGGATGGCGACGTCATCGGCATAGGCTACCACTTTTGTTTCACCAGTTTTAAGTGTAGTGAGAATTTTGTTAACTACAATCAGCCATAGCAGGGAGAATATGACTCCTCCCTGCGGTGTGCCTCTTGTGACCATTTTCCTCACCACGCTCATTCACAATTGTGAGCTTATACGTCTGCTGTTGAGCATTTTACAAATCCAATGGGCTATTTTCCTGTTGACTCCTTTGTCTTCTAGAGCATTCTTTATACAATCTGTATTCACATTGTTGAATGCGCCTTCGATATCCAAAAAAGTTGCTAAAGTTTATTCTTTGTGATGAAGAGTTCCTTCTATGAACTTAACGTACGTAAGTGCCGTTTCCACTGATTTACCCTTAAAGTAGTCGTGTTGCACACTGCAAAGACTGGTAGGATTTTCTTATGTGAAGATCTAGAGAGAATCTCTAGCGTTTTTATCATGAACGATGAGAGACTAATAGGCCTGTGATCCTTTGGCGCTAAGTGTATCGGTTTCCCAGCCTTAGGATTGCAAACAACTCGCACTTCTGTCCAAATTTTTTTAACATATCCTGTCTTGAGACAACCGGTGAAGATTGGCATAAGCCAGGGCATGATTCTGGGAAGGGCATGTTGCATCATGGCTGTCAGGATTCCATCAGGCCCTGCAGATTTTTAGAGCTTGAAGGTTCCAGTCGACCATTATACAGTTGACCTTGTAATAATATTGGGGAATTCCTGTAAGGGTTCTGGTATTGCTATTTCCATTTTTCTCCGGTGCCTAACAACCTGGGAAATTATTTTCCATGACTAGCAAAAGCGTTTCTTGGCTGAATTCTGTCCAGGATCCGTTGTACCTCTTAATATATCCCGGGACCGATGGGTCTTTGGATAGCGTTTTTCAAAGTCTGGCGGCTTAACTGGTATCCTCAATGGACTAATATGTCCAAGGTGTTCACTTAGCTATTCTTACTTGCCTTGCATAGGCACTTAACGTAGATCGATATGTTGTCTAGTCTTGCTCAAGCTTGCTCTTTTTGAGGTGCTCGCCTCTTTTTGAGGTCGCTGGTCCACTAACTCGCAATTGTAGGTTTGCGACTTCGAGACTTTGGGCAGAACTTCCTGAAAGCCTGATTCATTTTTGCTGTTATAGCTTACTTACTTAGTTGGTGCTACAACCGTATGTCGGTCTTGGCCTCATCTAAGAATTTGCGCCAGCCATTTCTGTCTTTCGCTTGCTGGCACCAGTTGGAAATTCCAAGCGTCGTCAGGTTGTCCTCTACTTGGTCTTTCCAACGAAGATGCGGTCGTCCTCTTCTGCGTTGACCGCCGCTGGGTACCGAATCAAATGTTTTCTTCACTGGAGCATCGTCTTTTATGCGCTGAACATGACCAAGCCAGCGAAGCCGCTCCATTTTAATGCGCTTGACTATGTCGATGTCAGCGTACAGCTCATACAGTTCATCATTCCACCGTATTCGGTACTCGCCATTGACGCAGATTGGTCCGTAGATCTTACGAAGAATCTTTTTTTCGATGAGCGATTTGTAGAGCGTGATTTTCATTCGTCGGGAGAGGGCTCTGCTTCTAAATTGCCTACTGAGCCCAAAGTAACACCTGTTGGCAAGAGTTATTCTTCGTTTGATCTCAATGCTGATGTCGTTGGTTGAGTTTATGCTGGATCCCAGATAAACGAAATCCTTCACAACCTCGAAGGAGGTATTACCAACGGTAACGTAACAATTATTTTGCAGTATAATTTTCAAATGGCAATATCTTTTTTCCATATCAATAGATTTAAAAATTTTATAAGTGTTTTTTGTTAAGAATTTTCCAAACTTTCGAATGAAATTATTGATTATTTCAAAAAATTTAGTTTTGTCCAAAAATTTTTTATTTTCCCCCCTCTTTGAGCTCTTCAAATTTTTCTAAAACTACCCTAAAATGTTTCATATTTTATAAACTTTTTACCACCTAAGTTTCATTTTGGGGGATTAAAATCGACAAGCGACAGATGAATATGCGGTACAACTCATCAATTTTGCATTTAATGTTCTCCTGTGGTCGTTAATTATTTTTCTTTTTCAAACTTGTGATTTTATATATACATATATATGTACGTGTGCGTGTTTATGTGTGTGTGTTTTGTTTTTCCGTATCTGCATTTTGCTTAACCCAGGATCAACGACGTGTACGTAGCAGATTTTTGATCCCTTTATTTTTTTCTACTTTTTTCCTTTTTTTTTGTTTTTGTATTTTCAAAGTTTTATAGATTTTTTTGTATTTTAAAAATTTTTATAATACACAGTACGACAGTGGTTGGTACATATGAGAAATTTTAACAGAATATGAAAATAAACTTAAAATAAAGAAATACGTGTCTCGGCGTTTTGCTGTAGAACGTCATAATTTTGAGAAAATCAATTTTTAAGTTTCGAAGGACCGTGGAGGTTCACTTGTAATGTAGTTTTATTATAAAAAGTTCTATAAAAACAGAATAGGTGAACCGATTTTAATGCTTGAGCCAGTTTTGAAAAGGGAATTGAATTTGATTTTTTTTTTATTAAAAAAAGAATTTTTTTCTTAATTTTCATTATAATTTTTGTAATTTTAGTTTTTTATATTTTAAATTTTTTTTAACTTATTTCAAGCCGCGAAATTTTAGAACGGATTTAAGTGAGCTTATATTTTGTTCACAGTAAGCTTTTACGCTTACGTCCACGGTTTGATGGGAAAACTATTGTTGATTCAGAAGAAGAAATGCCTTTAAAGCAGCGCTGGGCATCCAGGGTTGATATTTTCGGTACAATTGTACTTTTTTAGTACATTTTTATATTTTTCCTACTTTCCTACTACCAAAGCATTTTCGGTACATTTTATTTCACTCTATAATAAACATAGAATTTAGAAATCTCAGTTAGCAAACAATTTAAAAGAATTAAACAATTTATCTAGTTTTAAATTTTGGTACTCTCTAAAATACATAAAAAATTATGTTAAAGAGTCGATTTTCTACGATTTACATAAAACTGCTTAAGAAATTCTTTCAATTTCTCATTCGACAGCAAATTTTAAACGAATATTTTATTTTCAAAGTTTGATAAAAATCAATTACAGGAAAAGATTTTCCCATTAATTTCTTTTGCTACCTTAACATAGAAAGGCCCTGATAAGCATTTAAAAAATCTTTTTTTCGGCTGAATTATGTCAGATTTTGAGTGGATGGGTGGTTGACCTAAAGACATCTGCGAAGAACCTGATTTAAAAAAAAAATTAGTGGCCTTTCTATATTATAGTAATAAGAGAAATTCGAACGTTTGTAGAAATTTTTGTTTTTGAATTATACAAAGACCTCTAAACTTTATGTTTATATGATTTTTTAATTGATTTTATTGATTTCATTTTATGAATATTATAAGACCACTTGTGTTAATTTTTGTGATTATAAAAAACTTTGTGTTTAATTATAAAAAAATTAATTGTTAAAAACACATTCACTTAAATGTAAATAACAACCAGCAAGGAATTATCTTCGACTGGGTCAAATATACCCCCAAAGTATATTCTTAGTTATGCATGCTTTTAAAGTTTTATGACGTCACTTCGTATAGATTGTTGTTGTGGTGTTCATCCAATTTTGCGAAATTTCAAATGCAAAAAATGTTTCAGATATGGAATATTAATTGTTAAATATGCTGTAAAAACACAAAATTTTTGTGGAATTACTAAAAATTATGTTGCTTTGATGAAGTGAAATTTAATATTAGCATATGTGTATAATTTTAATTTATTAAATCGATTTTTGGGGTATTTTTAGAGACTTTACCATTTTCATATAGTTACTTTCTTTAGGAGGTAGGTGTGGTTTTTATACTATTTTGACAAATTTTAAATATATGATGAATATTTGAGACCAAAATTCATATGTCAAATTTCAAGTCATTACATGTAGCATTTTCAGAGATTTTGCAATTTTGTTTAAGTCACTTTGTGAGGGTGATTGTTACGTTCTTTTTTTTCGATTTAAAAAATTTCCATTATAATTTAAATTTTTTCGGCCAAAGCTTATGGACAAATTTTTAATCATGACAGTAATTTTTGTGTCATTTTTAGAAATTTTTAAGACTTGTAAAAACACATATACAAAATTACAATTCGATAGCTTTAAAACTTCGGCTGTAATCCTGATGACAGACTGACCTAGCGAAATCGGCTCAGGAGGTGATGCTGATCAAGACTCTATGTACTTTACATGCCACGCCTCCTTGTCAGCGTTACAAATGGAGTGACAAAGTTAACGCAGTATGCGTGGAGTAAAAGAAATTTATGCCATACTTTTTTTTCATTTAGTACAATTTTTTCTCAATTTGCATACCAAAATGGAAAAGTTATTTATCAAACCTGTGGTCATCCCATAGCTCACTGAGCGCTCTCTGAGCGTAACTTTTTACATGTACATAACTGTCTGACCAGAATCATGTCGTTGTCGTGTCGGTGAAAGAGAATCGCTAAGAGTTGGCCCAGAATTGTAGCGTTGGCTTTGTAGTTTTGCTTTTAATCAATCTGCCATTTTTGATTTTCTTGAACTTGCTTCAGTATTCTCATCGTACTCCGATTGAACTAATAATTACTCCACTTCCATTTATTTCACTACTTTTTGCAATACTCTTCATATAAATTTACTGCATTTTCAACTGAAGGCTACTCCTATCATTATTAGAGCAAATAGGAACACTGTTTACTCGCTACATTGGTTGACAGATTCTTCAAATTTTGTTAAAATATGGCAATATTTTTAGAGAAAAGCTGAGAGAGCTATCAAATAAACGACAAAGTCAAAATAGAAATAGAAACATTTCTATCTTGGCGTTTTCGTTGTCGTATTCTGCCGAAATTTTCTCCCATAACAGTCCACCCTAAACAAGTGCGCGTGCGTGGTTTAACTGTCAAAATCGGCTCATGCACATACATTTTGTATGAAGCCTACCGAAACACGCACCGGACTACCGCAACATGAATCGAATTTCCAATTTTGACAGTGCGTTCTGATGTGAAGTTGGCTGCATAAAACCAAAGTATTAGAACAAAGAGCAATCAGCTGCTATTAATTAACTAATCTCAATTCCAAATAGAAGTATTTGCAATATTAATAGATTTTTACACAATACTAAAAGTTTTTTAAGATTTTTAAACCATCAGACTGAGCTGGTTCGAGAGCAGCAGTTCTTTCCGCAGCGCACTTGTTTAGGTTAAGCGTAAAATAAAGTTGCGTGGCGCTTGGGTACGCAGCACAACGCGCACTTGTTTAGGGTGCACTGTAAGGTTTGCATTGTCTCTGTCAGCGCTCTGCCTGCCGACACGACAACGACATGATTCTGGTCAGACAGTAAAACTCACAACAGAAGAGAATACTATTCAGTCGTTCGCTGACGATGATGCTGTGAAGACCTATGTCGGAAACTTAATATACACTCTTAAAAAATCCACATTATGATTTGTAGATTCATAATTCTTATGGATTTTTTATTTCATAGAATTTCATATTGCCTATGAAGATTCTTTGCATTATTTTTTCATATTATTTGTATTAATTAATTTCTCTGTGCTTAATTTTTTGAGGTTTTGATTATAATTGACGACGTTGGAGCCAGACTGATCTACGGCACAAAAGTAAGTTTCTGAGAAAATTAAGGAAACGCGTTATGCGGTCTTGTGAGATACATATGGGGTTTTTATTATTTATTTTTTTTTTGTAAATGTGCTTCTGATGAGTATGAAATATATTATGACCAAGTTTTATCTATATAGCTTATTTAATAAAGCAAATATTCTTATTTTTGCGAAGAACAAATTACTTAGATCACTATGGCATTACACAAATTTGAAAAATATATTAAAAATGTAGGTACAGGAAAAACAATGTACTTTGACATCATAAGATAAATCACATCTTAATCATCATCTATCACGGCAGGCAATAAGTTTTCATCAGCTAGTGCTTCCTGATTGCCACTTCTTCTAGGAGCATGTGGTAATGTCAAGTAAAACTGATGATGGATGGGAGGCACGAATTTTATAATTTTTCTTATATCTTGCATTTTTTGATACGATATTAGTCTGGTTTAGGGGGCTTTTTCCGGTGTATAATTCTTCAGGTTTAAAAAAAAAGTTTCGGCATCCATATCATTTGGTTTCAGATCAACCGTTTCATATTTTTCCGTGTAATTATTATTGTAATTGATTAAACTTGAATCTTTACAAAACTTTATCTTTCGCATCTTGGAAATTTTTGCGCCTTCTCTTAATATAATGTAATACCCTTTAAATAGTCCTGTGAGGCTTTCAAAATCAAGGAATTTATTTTTCATATCTCGTACTTCAAAGGGTTTTGCTTTCTGCAGTCACGGACGAGCTTCATCCCATCTTCTGGTGTATAGATATAAAAAAAAATTAAATAAACTGGCCATTTCAACCCTTGGAAGGACTTTGACCTAGCTTCTATTGATCAATTGTGTTGTGTGTGTTATTAAATGTTTGATCACAAATGATCGAGAACTGGAGCTACGTGTTTTATGCCGATTCCGAATGGCTTATGTTCTCAAGAAGCTTTACATGGCAATTTTTACTCTCTGAGGTTTGCCATTGTCTGCAGAGAGGTGACGACCGAACAGAAAAATTAATTCAATTGAAAAAAACTTTTCTGTCTGAGCTGGAATTGAACCTGGGCTACCGCGGTTCTTTAGCTTAGGGGCCACGCACTATACCCACTAGGTTACGGCCGCCACTGTGGTGTATAGATATCAGACTTAGTTTTTGTTCTCGACTTAAAAAAGGGAAGTCGGTGTCGTTAGGCAGGTAAGTATGGCCACTGACGAGATAGTGTATGGTGATCGTTTCTAGATATGGCGATTTATTAACCAAAAACATCATAAAGTGCAAAACATTAGAGTTTCTGTTTTGACCAGAGCAACAGTCGCTAAAAAATATAGAGATTTGACGGTGTCTGGCACGGAATCTTCAAGAAAGTTCTGAACAGCCTCTAGCCCCACAATGTTCTGGCCACATATTCATTAAGATTTTTTTTCTCCTTCCTTTGTATAAGCATGAATCTCAAAGTTAAGCATTTGCAGTTGTCTTAAATAATAAACTTCTCCAGTGTTCAAATAAGGAAGAGGCAGGGTTCGTTCTAGGTCAAAAGAAGCTAGTAATAAGGATTCATCAGTTTTCACTTTACCTTTGCAGTCATTTAATATGTTGCGTACTTTGACGGCAAGTTTAATATGCTCATTTTTTGCTTCTTTAAAGCTATGCATTTTTGTAGGTCTTCTTCAGATTTTATTGAGATATCGAGCATATCACAGGTTTTACAAGTATCTGCCTTAGGTATATAAAAGTGTAAATTAAACTCGGTTGTAAATGTTTTGACTAAGGTACTTTTTTTAATATTGGTTTTCCTTTTGACTCGCATTTTGCTTTAAAAAGTTCATACATTTTGTTGATTGAAAGGTCTGAGCGTAAACATTAGCGGGTTTATCGTCTTTCTCCATAGTGACTTACATATTTTGGGAAGCTGTTATCCATGTCAACTTTTAGAAGGTACATGTCGTCCTCTCTTGTCCCTTTCCGCAATTCCAAAAACAGATTTTTTTTACCTTAATGTATAATCTAATCTCTTGTTAGATATTTGCAGGACTTTTAAAAAGAAACTTTTGCATACTCTTTTATGAAATAGCATGAATTGGCGTACATAATTTATGCGGCTACCTACAGTACATACAAATGGTGTAAATTGTTTGGTCGGCACAACATTTCCTCGTACATTGGTATATTCTTTGCCTGCTGTTCTATTTCGCTTTCTTATATTTTTGGTCTAATTGTCGAAATTTCGAATTTTTTTTCTTCCTCTGACACGATCATCGAAATCTGGATTGTCTATTTCCCCCAAATTACCAATAAAACCATCTGAATTTGCTGTGACTTCTTCATTATCTGTAAATAATAGCATCAGCTGTAACCCACACCAGAAGCACAAAAGCAGAACATACATATCATCATTGCTTTCTAATTCTGTGGAACTTTCTTCATTTTTGTCTGGATGGTAAGAAGAATGATAACTTGAAAAATCTCTATTCATAGATGAAGTTGATGGAGATGACCGAGGTGAAGATTGTAATGTCATAATATTCACAATTCCAGCGTAACACTTTTTCAATTAAAATATTTATGAATAAGAAAATAGATAATCGCAAGCCTAACCTAGCGTTTACACATGCCACATGTGTAAATGTGCAGTTTGACAGATCTGTTAGGGTTTCCTTGTGTTATGTAAAAATTGTAGTATCTGCAGCAGTTGAAAAAGTATTAAGGGAATACACTAAGTATATAAACATAGATATGATATAAAGAAAATTGGTAATAACACGATAATGTATTGTTTCTTTATTGCACTTAGATCACTTTGGTTTTCCATAAACGGTAACAACTCTGATAAAATTGAGATCATAATAATCTAAGTGCACTTCATTTCTTAGATCAGTATGGCAATTCTATAGTGAGATGTTGCGATTTCTCAAGAAGAAAACCGTTGAGGTGCAATTAAATAAGTATGGCATGGAAGAATTATGAGTTTTTTATGCCATTGTGTCATTTTTGATAAAATAATATCATTTTTGATAAAAATGCCGCTTAGATCAGTCTGGCTCCAACGTCGTCAATTTTGATTATTCGTATCAAATAACATTTTATAATATTGAAATAAAAACAAAACAAAACAACTAAAAACAATGTTTGAATCTGAATTGGAATGTGATTTCTGTTTCGCAGAGAACCTTTCTGGAGAAGCAGAATTTTTAGTTTGCCACTGAAAGCAAACTAATATTATTTATTTACTTATAATAAAATGCTCGAGCAATAATGACATAGAAGAAATAATAAACAATACCGATGACTAAAAATAAAAACATCAAATACAAAATAAACACATAGAACAGTTTGTGTAGTGATATAAACATACAAACTTGCAAATCTAGATAATTGTGACAACTATTTCGCTCAGTGTGCGCTATTCGAGAGCGCACCAATACTAACAAGACAAAATAAAATGTGACTGTGTTAGAATGCCCAGCCCTGCTTTAAAGAAATGTGGTCATTGCCCAAAGGTATGAATGAATTATACTTCTGAGTACCATGAATCGTTTTTGCTACAGAAAATCTTTCTATTAAAGAAGCCTCAAGAATATTGTGTTCTTCTTGCGAAGAAAAGAACACAGATGTACTTAACAGATTTTTTTTCGACCAATTAAAAAGTGCCTCAGCTGTTAAAATTTGTTCAGAAGGAGAAAGTTGCAAGCTCGCGCGTTCTGCTAATCTTTCAAGATTTCCACCTTTGCCGTCAAAGGGCCCTTTCCCATGCGCTATCGCATGAAAATGCCATTCAGCGCCAACATCAAAATCTTCCTTGAGCTTCATAAGGTTAAAAAAATTAAACCGATTTTTATTATGTTGAGCTGCACCGTCAGTATAATATATTATTTTGAATAACGGTATATTTCTCTTACGCAAATGATGCATAAGAATTTTTTAGAAAGCATGGACAGCTACGGTATTGTGCTTTAGATCATCGGAAAGAATTGTCATACTCTGGAATCTTAAATCTGGATTTTGTACATAATAATATACAACGGTATGGATGGACACTTGGTTATTGTTCCAATTTTTCCAACGTTTGAGCAGCATTTTGGGCAATAATTGCATAGTTTTCTGCGAAATCACAGGAAACTAGCAGTTCTCCTTCTTGAAGTATTTGTTTTCTGAGTGATAAGTAGCTTGCTTGTTGTCTAGCTGCAAAATCATGTCGCCTTAAAGAAATCAATTTTTTACGTTAGTTTTCTAAAAATTTATTAGTTTCCTGCAGTTGAGTTATTAATTTTGATCGATCTGTGCTTTCACATATTTCATACTCTATTTTGTCAATACCTTCACTTTCAAAAAGCTCTTCCAGGTAGTTCTTAATGGTATCAACATTGTGTTGACATTTTTGACACTCTTCAAAGTGACAACTTGGTGTAGGGGTATCACAGACCATAATTTTAAAGAAATCTTTGTACGAAGTGAGCTTTAAATCAGCAGATTCTGTTTCAAAGAAGAGATAGAAGCACCATCAATCATTGATTGTAAATTTTCATGATATGTACATTAGAGTGACCAGAAAAAAAACGAAGTTTTAATTTTTGGGGAAAGTATTTGAGAAATAGCTTCGATAATGTCTAAAAATAAGTTCCTGAAAATTTTATTGAAAAATATTAACGTTTAGAGGTCCCTCCAACTCGTTTTCCACTTTTTTACATACCATTTTTTTCTGTCAACTTTAAAACCGGAATAAAAATTTATTTTTGACTCCATAACTTATTTTAAAGGTCATTCTCTATGTTAAATGAGTGGTTTAACTGGAAATTTACATTACTTTTTGACTACGGTAATTGGTTTTCAAGATATTAGTGAATTAATATAAAAAATTTTAAATATTTCAGAAATTTCATTTTTAAGAGGTCATATAAAAAGAACGCAAACTACTACGAAAAATATTTGTAAGCAGTTTCATTATGTAATATTTTCTGATGGAAAAACAGAAAACAATGTTGCAGTAAGCCCAAAAATGTACGAATTATGATCCCAACTCGATAGAACTAATTTTCGAAAAAATTATATTAAGCTTATGTAGCTGCAACATAGATACCAACAAGTTTTATATCACTTTCTCGATGTTTTTGGCCACCTTTATTTCACCTTCCTTTTAATTGTTAAAAAAATCTTCTGACATATTTCTGATAGAATGTATTCAACTCCAGAAAAATAAAGGAAAAAGAAACACGATTAATGTAAAAGGAGTATGTATTGATAAGTTTAAATTAATATAGACACATAAAAATGAACAAAACTTCAAATATATAAACTATTACGGATGAAATGTATTGATTAGTTTTAATAAATAAAGACAAAAAAGAACAAAACTTGAGATATATTTTTTTGAAGGGAAGGATCTTTTTGAAAAAATTCTGAATATATATTGCTCAATTTAAAAAAAAATTATTTGTATTTGATGTTATTAAGTCATAGATTTAAATATTTTTCAATAGATTTCAGATTTTCAAACGTAAGTTTTGTATTGATTTTAAATAAAAATATTGAAACTTGTTTTTAAACAAGAAATTATTTAAAAATCTTCGTTTTATTAGAATTTTTTTGTAAAAGAAAAATGGGGTAAAATTTACCACCACGTCACAGACTATGTTAAAAATATTCACCTCCGTAGTTAAAGGTTAAAAAGGTTAAAAAGTTTTGCAAGGTTGCATAAAACTAGACGCTTTTGTGTATTCATCTGCTTGCTTGACCGATATAAAATCTTTTTTGCCTGGTAAAAGATGACTATTTATGTCATTTTCATAGAAGTTTTTTACCACATTTTTACTTCTTTAGATAAGGAATGTCCACAATTTTTATTTTCTGTCCCTTTTCTTGCTTTTATTACAAATGACCGTGAGCAACCAAATATTTTTGCAATTTTTCTTTGGCTCCATGAATCAGGCATAAGAATCAAAATTACCTTTCTTTTAAAATTGTTTTTGAGTGGATTTTGAAATAAATTTATCAATTTCTCAACTATTTTGGTAAAATGGAAAGCATTTCCGACGTTGTCTAAATCTTTCTCATCAGGAGACCAAACATTTTCCAATTCCTTCTCTGATTCGGATTACGTGATTACTTCTGGTGTTAAAATGTTAAGAATTTCAGTGAAAAAAATTATCAGGCCAACCTTCTTTGGAAACTTTTTGGTGACATGTATCGCACAGAAACATTGTTGTTGGTACGTTTTTGCCATTAATTTTTAATCCGTCGATATTACGAACATTTAGATATTACGAACATTTTATGGTTTGTAAAGTTAAAAGGATTTAAACATTTATAAAATGGCATTATTTTTTGTAAATAGGTCAACAAATTAATATCATCGAATATTAATACTCTGGACATTTCAAAAAGCGATGTTTCGAAGAGCGTACCAAAATATAGATACAGCTGTGTAAGGACTCAGCTGTAGGAAATGAGCGTAATCAAGCAGAAAAGTGAAAGCAAAAGTGTCACTTTTTATGCTATTCCGAGTAATCAGTATATATTTCATCTAATAACAAAGCAAATATATTCACTTATTATGTTAAATTCAACTAAAATTAACTAATTTCTATAAAAGCTGTGGTATTCTAATTATATCATGTGTTGGGATGATGTCATGATTTTACTTTTATCCGTTTTAATTCACTATTTTTTTATAGCAATCTATACATAGATTTGAAGTCCGGAAATTTTTTATTCAATGAATTTGTAAAAATGTAAGGTGACCTACTTAAGATATTCCAAAAAATGTTGTTTACTCAAAAATTCCTAAATAACATGTCACAACACTACGATGAAAATGATAATAATAAATGCAGAATATTGATGAGTTTCATTTTAATCCCCCAAAATGAAACTTGGGTGGTAATTTTATAAAATAAGGAACATTTTAGGGTAATTTTGGAAAAATTTGAAGTGGACAAAGAGGGGCAAAATAAAAAAATGTTTTGCTTTTTTTTGACAAAACTAAATTTTTTTAAAATAATCAATTATTTCATTCAAAAGTTTGGAAAATTCTCTACAGAAAACACATGTAAATTTTTTAAATCTATTGATATGGAAAAAGGATATTGCCATTTGAAAATAATAATGCCCCTTATTATACAGACCTAAAAATTTACTCTACATACTTATTTTTATATATACTTCAACACAATGCATTGACAACAAAAACTTTTTTACGGTAGTTTTTTTCTCAGAATATGCCTCATATATTGTAATATATTTTCATCCCATCATTTTTGCATGCCATGCGATTATTTACGCATAATTTAATTCCATTGTTCGTAATTAGTATAAAAAGGAGACGCTATTGCAATTTTATGCCCCAAGGCCATTGACAGAGCTCGTGTCTTTGAAAAAAGTCCGTATTGAATGGGTTAAGTCAAAATTTCAAAGTTTTGAGAAATCTTGCTTCAAAGTTTTCAATCACCATATAAGTTATATGAAAAGATCTATACTTTTCGTGTCAAGTTTTGGCTTAGGTTACGCAACAAGCTCCAGATTTTATCTGTTCATAGTGCTTTATGCTTGGAACATAGCTTCATCAATAACTCAGTTTTATGTGAAGTTGACTTAAGCGATTATTGCTTATCGACACGATATATGCAACATATGCAAGATGTATGCAAATTGTATGCAAGTTGTAGACAGTGTATGCAAGTTGTATGCAACGTATTCAAGATATATTCAGAGTATTCAAGATATATACCATATGCAGAATGTATGCAATGTGCAGAATATGCAACATATGCAATTGCATAAAAATCCGGAGTCTACTTATAACCGATATTCAAACGATCCCTGGTTTAACCGCACATTCTGCCCAGAATGTTTCTCAATTGAAATTAGTATTTGTGTCGGCCGTTACCTCCCTGCAAACAATGGCAATCCTCAGTAAGAAAAAACTGGTGCGCAAAGCTTCTACGGAGTCAGCATAAAGCTTATAGGCCATCATTTTGTTCAGACATTAAATACGTTGAGGATCATTCAGCCATTGAAAAACAGATACTTTCAAAAGTAAGCAGCAACATTAACAATGATAAATTTAGGCTATGGCACATTTTAATTACAATATAGAACGTTCTTCGTAAAATCGGTCAACAAAAAGATCAATGACCGATAACGACAACGAGTATTATCGTCAAATTTTTGAGAATTTTGGGAAAATAATTATTTTATCAAATAACCTTTCATCCAGTTTTGCCCAAAAATTATTTTACTATTTTTGTCATCATTGATTGATTTTTTTTTCGCGAAATATATTTATTCAGCAAAGTTAATGGCCAGAACAATAGCAACAAATTTGCTGAAGAACGACGAAATTATCAAATGCAGAGAAGAAAGGGTACAAAAAAGCGCACAGTGTAATAGTTAACTTTACATAAAAACAGTCATATCTTTGAAAATTCCGAAGAACCAAGAATGACTTTTTTTTAGCGAATAGAATATATATTTGTATATGTATAGCATTCATATAATAGGCTGGGTTGAAAAAAAAGTTTTTTTGGATATTTTTTGTGACCTTGGATGAGTTTTTATGTGACTTAGGCCTCAATCGGCATAACTTCGCTATTCCTTGTCCGATTATCTTCGATAAACTAAATATTACAACTACACGCAACTTTAAGCATGTAATTTTCCAACATTTCTCTTAAGTATCTCTCTTTCACTAATTCTATGCAATTGTATTTAAAAACCTTACTTTAATTAAAATTACTTAATCTTTATTTGTTGTTATTCTTGATTTGGTCGATTTTTCGATTTTTGTTTGAATTAATTTTGAACTAATTATTATTTTGATTAGATATTTTAGTTAAATGTTATTAATTGTATTAAGTTAAATTTTTTATTATTATTTTTTTTTTGTTTATCACTTGCTACTTTTTTATGTATCTATATTCTTACTGCATTTTAAAGACTCTGTCTTATTTGTGAACCTTTTCTTTAAATAAATAAAAAAAAATAAATAAGTAAAAAATTTATAAAAAGTTTCATATTGTTACACACAATTTCAATGTTTAAATAAATTTTAACCAATCTTACATTTTTAACCAATCTTAAACCACCGTTGGAAAGGTAATAAAATTCTCCACATATCTTTAATCATGCAAGCTAGGATATAATCTAAGTTTATCAAAATCAAAAAAAATTAACATTATATAACTCGATTGAACCCTCTGAAGACGAGAATCTTTTATCCTTCCTCAATGGGTTAACTTTGTTCAAAAACGTACAAGTAACATATGTGTAGAAAAATTTATTACTTTTCCAACGGTTGTTTATCGAAGAAAATCGGACAAGAAATGGCGTAGCTATGCCGATTGAGGTTTAAATCAGATAAAAACGCATCCAAAAAAGTCACAAAAAAAATCCAAAACGCTCAGATTTCTCGAAATTTTTTGTGCTGATATGAATGATTTTTGAAGCTTTAATTTTTTTTTTTTTGTTAAAAATTCTTCGGACAAAAAACTTTCTTATACAAAAAGTGATTTTTTTCCGAAAAAAAGAACCTTTTAAAAAAAATAACAGGAAGCCTACGGGTTAACACATTGTGTAATCCTTCCGTGGAGAGTACAACAATAAGCCAAAGAATGTGTTAAACAAAGTTTATCAAACACTTTTTTTTTTTGTATGGAGACCTACCCGACCTAATGTATAAGTACTCCGAATTTTTAAATTCCAAAATCGGTGATGACGTATTTTTAGAATTAATTTTCAAAATTTTAAGTAAATGTAAGGAATGCAAGCAAAAAATTAAAAAATATCTTGTGAACGGCTATCCTAGACTCACATGCAACTTGTTCAATCATCATAATTATTTAAAAATTCTGACAAGCAGTTCTATTAGGTTTGAAGGAGAGCTTCAGGACCATATGGCTTATGATGGAAATAACATAAAGTAGATGGAATTTAAAATAGAAATAAGTAGAAATTTGTATTTCGTATCCTTTATTTATTGAAAATAAAAGAAAAGGTTTCATAACAACTTGAAAACTGTCTTTTATGATAACGTTCTAACCATTGTTTAGACGTATTTGTTACGGGTCCGTCGAAACATAAAAGTGCAAATTTCGCGGACGGATTCGAAAAGGATCAGCATCCGTTTTTGTGCACAATGGGTGATTATAAACTTAAACCATATATTTTTACGGTGTAGTTCATGACTTCTGATCTTATCGCATTAATAATTGAAGGGCTTATAGCAAGAACATGATAGGCCACATAAAAAATATTTTGAAATAATCGACTCTAAAGTTTTGAAAATATTTATTTTTGTATGAAAAATGGAATTGAACACGGAAACTTTTACAGATAGGTTATAAAATTAATAATAAATAGCTAATATCTCTTCAGCAGTTGTTTATAGGTTGATAAGCAGGCCCACGCTTAAAAATATTTGGGCTCCACTGCTATAGAAGATATAACAGAATTGGCGATGAGAACTAAAGTTGATTCCAGAAAATGCTTAAAAAAAATTAAACGACAGATCGTGCTCAAACTTGAAGCTAGTATAGAAAAGAGTTGTGCAAACTTAGCGACTAAAAAACTTTGGACAATCCCTTTAAGCGATCTTTTTAAATCATCACTGCTCGGTACTTTCTTGACCTATAGCTCGCAGACCTGTAATGAAATTTTTAAAAAAATTTCTTATTGCGAAATTTAGTGCAAATTTAAAAACTATATTAATCCACCATATTTAAAACCATAGTAAAACCATACTATGTAAATTAATACTTTGTTGTGTACGAATTATTTAAAAATTTTACCAATTTATGTCAGCAGTGTTTGAAACATTTTACACTGCCTTCAAGTATTTGAAATAAAAAAATTCTGACCACTTTCTTTATACTTAAAATAAAAACAAAGAAACGCAAATGAAATTTCTGAATGACGCACATAATGGCAGCTAGCAAAAATTCTGCCCATTGTGAGGCAGAAATAATTCCAAAACTTTTATTTTTTTTTCTATTTCGAAGTTATTCTTCGACCACATATTTTTGTTCTTTTTGTTTCGGCTTGGTTCTTCATTTCACACTGCATTGAACATGATTTGCTGCAGCAGCAGCAGCTAGAAATATTTTTCCTTTTGTCAATCCGTAAAAGTGTGTTAGTGAGTCCACAACGTAAAAGAGCTGTTGGATTTTAAAAGAAACTTGGCAGTCCTGCTGACACCAAGTAGTTTCATGTCGATTTTCAACAAAAGCAAAAAACTATCAACAAAACTTATTGTAAGTAAGCAAACTGAAATAATTCCATACCAACAACTTTTTTCATAAATATTCTTGCTCTTCTTGAAACCTTTCTACGCTCGTAAGTTTAGCAGTAAAACTTTGTTTTTCACTTTGAATTGGTTTTGTTTTCTTTTATTCTGCTGCTGGTGCTGCTGGCAAGGATTAGAGTGTCTGATAGAAATAAGCAGATCCGCAAACATGTGTCGGAATGTAGCTGACAGGAAGAGCAGCAACAACAGAAGCAGTGGCAGCAGCAGGAATCATTTCAAGTATGAAAAATTTATTTAAGAACGAAACAATAACGCACCAGTGCAAACAAGTGCAAAAAAATAATGAAGAAAAAAGCGGTGTGGAGAAGAAGCTAGCGACTGTGCAACAAAACCAAATGCTGTGCAATAATTTGTTGCATTCAGTGCTGTGCTGCACTCAAAGCCACCTGCTTCTGATTTATGTGCCAGCAGCATCTTCATCATCCTTTCATTGTTTGCTTTCTTGCTCCAATCTTTGTGCACTAGCACTAGCGTGTTTCTGATTATAGCCAAACGTTCAGATATGTTATTGCTATAAATCGTTAACACAAACACACATACACACATCTACACACACATATAAGCACGCACAACAAGCAACCTACCAATAAATAAGCAACACTTGTAAATTATCGCCGCAAGCATATTAAAAAGAAGAGGATGCGAAATTAATGACGTTAAGAAAACAAACAGATCCTTGAACTCAGCTTAATTCTGATTAAAGCCTTATTAATTGAGATATCTAATGCAGAATTAGATCATTTGTATCAAGGCGAACATATGCACCGCTTAAATTGAAAAATAATTTTTTTAATTTTATTCGGTTTCTGAACCTAAACAGGCTTAAAAGCAATTTAAAATTATAAAATAAGAAATTGTTTACAATTCAATATACATTTTAATAGCTTTAAAAGGTGAAAATAAATTTACAGTTAATAATAACACCATAAAAAAAAATCAAAACGATAATATCAGACAGCATAGGAGCATTGTGTTTTCAAGACAAACAAGGGCAAGTTAGCAACACTTTACGTATCGCGTTATCAAGACAACCAGGGGGTCAAGTAAACGAACTGGCCATTTCAGCCCTTGGAAGGACTTTGACCTAGCTTCTATTGATCAATTGTGATGTGCGTGTTATTAAATGTTTGATCACAAATGACCGAGAACTGGACCTACGTGTTTAATGCCGACTCCGAACGGCTTATGTTCTCAAGAAGCTTTACATGGCAATTTTTACTCTCTGAGGTTTGCCATTGTCTGCAGAGAGGTGACGACCGAACAGAAAAATTAATTCAATTGAAAAAACTTTCTGTCTGAGCTGGAATTGAACCCGGACTACTGCGGTTCTTTAGCTTAGGGGTCACGCACTCTACCCACTAGGCTACGGTCGCCACTACGTTATGCATCCTAATATCGGCCTAGATCGGTGGAATTGAGACAAGATCATGTAACCGATAAAACACCACTCCATTAAGCAAATATATTATAAATGGAGTTCTGGCTAATCAATGTGGTTTCTCACCGAACTAGATTACCTTCACCACACCAATTTTCTTCTATACAAAAATGGAAACGATTGCGAACGCAGGCATAAAGACAAACTAGGTCTTATACTCAGAGAAAAGACATGGTTGAGACATGATTACTGCAATAATAATTTTTTTACTAAAATTATTGTATTATTTCTGCAAACACAAATTTTGCCTTAATAAAGTCATTATTTACTAATGGTGGTACCAAAAATAACAATATAGTTGAAATCATAACATCATTGCAACAAAAATGTTGTAGTTCTGTCAATCATGAAAAATGTGAATATTATTATAGAGACAAACATATTAGTATTTTTAATGTTTGTCTGAACTATTCTTTGATTGTTGGCAAACGAAGCAAAACATAATCAAAAATCGAAATAATTTATTGTGTCTGAACAGTTTGCATTAAGAACTTTCACCTCATTCAGACACAATAAGTTTTATCGATTGATGGCTATGTACCGTTTCATTTGTCAACTGTTCAATTATTGTGTTTTGTTTTAGATCACCTTATCCTAAAACAGCACGCAGAGAAGTGACATTTTCAACTTTAATTGTAGCAATAAAATTTGATTATTTATTAAGTTTGATTATTCTAGCAAACATATTTCTATTTACCGTAAATATATTTCGTAATTCTGACCATATTTTGTTTATCACAAATATTGCTATTTTTGTGACAATGCATTTAATGTACCATGTTTATGAATAGCATTAGTCAGGCGAGCAGTAGTAGCGGCTGTGGCTTACTGGTAGTGTGTGTGGCTCGTAAGCGAAAAAGCCGCGGTTAAAACCCCAGCTCGGACAGAAAATTTTATCAAAAAGATTTTTCAGTGTAATTAATATTTCTGTTCAGCTCAGACAATGGCAAACGTCTGATATCTGAATAGCTGTGGAAATTGTTGTGCATGAAAATAAAAAAAAAATAAAATTGTTGTTTTAATAATATTCTGGATTCTAAAAAAAAATTCATAATAAAGTTGGTGCAATCATTCTATTTTCAACCCAATAAGAGAATAATGATTGCTTCAATAATATTTTGGTTCCTACAAAAAAGTTCCTTTTCTAAATATGTTTGTTGTTATTATTTTATCATAATCAAAAAATATTATATGTTTAAGAACATATAAGCAACAATAATAATCCGAATCATATTATGATCCTCTTAAAACATGGTTCTTGCAACTATGTTTTTTCTCTGCGTTTATTGTCTACTCATATTGATAGGTCTTTTTCCGAACTAACTTCAAGAAAAGTTCGAGTAAAGTTCAATTTGCAAGAACAATGTAATTATCTGTTAAAATCTGTGAAAAGAAACGCTTTCAAGCAACTTCAAGTTACTAAAAGTGCGTACGAAACCAGACCTAATATAGATATACAAATTGTTTTGGCGTGGTAATGAAAAAAGTATATTTTAAAACCGATAAAAATCGACGACAGCGCCATCAAGGGGATTTAAGTAAATAAAAAAATTTCGGAGGACCACACGAAAACATGTTGTGAATATAAAAAAGGTGGATAGCTGCAGTGGTTCAGCCGTGATGGTTAAAAATACATAAACACCAACGTTAAGATTACCCACTAAATCATAAGCGAAGGTTTTGAGTAAGGTGAGAGTTTTGCGAACGTTTTTAGACAGTTTTTTTTTTTAATTTTTTATTTTTTATTTTGTCGCTTAAAAGTGCTTGCTATAGAAGATTAAATTCGTTAAAACTTTTCCCATAAATAATTTATAATTTTTCCCTATAATAAATTATTTTGCAAAATTCATAAAAAACCTATTTGGAGTCCAAAAATAATCATTTTAGAAGGTAAAAACTACTCGTAAATTAACCATTTTTGTTTATATATGAGTTCATAAACGAGTTCATAAATGAGTTCAGAAATGAATCCTAAATGTTTCTTTTTTGCATTCTTAAATGAGTTCAATATATTAATATTATTTCAATATATTTAAACTATACATGCATATAATCTATATGATAAACTAAACTATATTTTTTTATACAAATTATCGCTATGTTAATATTAAAATGGTCATACTTACTTATGAAATACATGTTTAAATGTGGTCCAAACATAAGGTGGCAAATTTTAAAAATACTGTTACAAATTTACATGACAGCAGATGTGTTTGCTCTAAGTTTAGATTCTTCTTGAAATTTCAATTAAAACATCAATGAATTCATTACAATCATTAAGTTATCTGCTGGGACCTTTCTTTTTTACTATAATTTTTTAATATAGTTACCTTGTTTTACTATATTTTAATACTACACATTCATATTATATATAGTTTATATGATAAACTAAATAATAAATTTTTCAAACAAAATTTGTTTAATATTAATTAAAATAATTTAATTATCGCTATGTTATAATATGCAATAATAAAATTTGTAATTCAAAATTATCAATTTTTTAATTTATTTCTGAACAAAAAAGGTCCGTTTTCAAAAGACAATTCAGGTCGGCGATTAATACAAAAAGGGTTCATTTCCGAGTGTCGAAAAGGAACTTTTCTATGGTTCATTTTCTTACTCATTTCCGCAAAAAAAAGAAGAAAAAACTTTCGTTTCTGAGAGGCATTTTCATCCGGCGAGTGATTTAAAAAGGGTTCATTTCCGAGTGTCAAAAAGGAACTTTTCTATGGTTCATTTTCTTACTGATTTCTGCAGAAAAAAGAAGAAAAAAAATTTCGTTTCTGAGAGGCATTTTCGTCCGGCGATTGATTTAACAAAGGGTTCATTTCCGAGTGCCGAAAAATAACTTTTCTATAGTTCTATTTTTAACTCATATCCGAAAAAAGGACAATTTATGGTTCTTTTTTAAATCATTTCCGTACAAAATAAGGTTAATTTCTGAGAGACATTTTAGTCCGACGAGTGATACAAAATAAGTTCATTTATAAGTGCCGGAAATGAACATTTCTAACCGAAAAGGTTCTTAAATGAACTCGAAAATGGTAGTTTTGGTTCACTGGGTATAACTTAAATTTTGTGAATTTTTCCTTCAGGAATTTTTAAAAATACATTTTTGTATTTGATATCAGCGTCAATTTTGGGAGCAACTTTCTTTTAGCTAAAATGGCCTTTTTTATTTTTTAATGTCTATTTTAATCTAAAAAAATAAAGGCTGCTCTCAAGTCTTTAGTTACTGGGGTCCAAAGTGTGAAAAAATGGCCCAAAAACATGCTGATTTTCCAGTTTTCCAACAAAACTAAGCTCTATGGGAATGAAAAGAGAGATAATGTTAGTATCTATTCAACGAGGTATCAAACATATAAATCCATGCATATTTCTTGAAGATATAACTATTTATGGACTGAAAATATTTTACGTTTGGCGTATATAAAATAATTGTCCTTGAAATTTTCCCAAATTAATGCAGAACCAGAGTTGTTACACAGAAATGTGTAAAGATAATTTTTTTTAAATGTACGACATTTAAATACTAGGAAGATCGTTCCACAGACGTAAAAAATTAATGGAAAACTATCTTGTAAAAATTTATTTGTTTGTAATTTGTTTTTTGTTTTAACTTTATTTTGCAATTAACTGGCACTTCAAAATTCACAAAAATTTTCATGGACAGTACCAGCATTGAAAATGCAGAGAACGCAGTGTATTAAATTATTCTAACTTACTCTAAATTATAAATTATAATTTATATCGCATTAAAAATTATATATCACATTAAATAAAGCAAAAAAACAATGAAACATTAAAATGAAAAATGAAAACAATATTTGTAATCTGTTTTAAATGTAAGAGTACCAATATAATCTTAAAATTAAGATTTGCAACTTAAAGACTTTGAAAAAAACTTAGAAAACATTAAAACAAACTTTGAGACATATGTAAAGTTAAATGCTTTTTGAACTGCACAGCGTTAATAGAGGATCTTAAACTATTGGAAAGCCTTTTCCAAAGACGAATTGACTGAACATAAAATTGTCTTTCAGATGCTAAACACGTATAAGGCAGATTATTTATTTTGTTCGTGCGACCGGAGCGAGAAAAGGTCCATCCTGAATGCATATAAGTAGGTTCATGTGCATAAAGAATCTAATGTAAGAATAAAAGTGTGCAGTAGTAATCTATTAAGGTGCTATTGCAGTGTGTTGCTATAAAAAACACCTTTTTTATTAATTTTTTTTAACCTAGTATTATTCATTTTAATGATTCAATTTTTTTACATAATGAAGAAATATTCATGAGTAAATAAAAAAATTATTTTTTGTCTTTATAGTTGTTGTTAATTTTCTACAGGGCGTTGAAGTTAGCGTGCTTAAAAAAGTGTTGCAATTGGCTTCTCGTCTTCAGCATTTAGAAAGCGTCTGAAAGTAAAAAATCAAAGTGCATTCTTGAGATAAGGGTAAGCATTCAAGGATAAGCACTCAACCTGCGCAAATTAAAATAAAAATTAAAATTAAAAAAAAAAATAAAAAATAAAATATAAAAAATGGCATGCGTTGAAAAAAAATTAACCCCCTTTTTTGACGAAACTTTCAGCCATACAAATAAATATATAAACGTTTTTTTTGCTTTTAATAGGTCTAATGCCTAACAGAATCTATAAGGATCAAAATAAAACAAGATTCATCGAAATCGATCAAGTAGAAGCCGATTCGAAAAACCTTGTTTCGAGAAAAACGCGATTAAAGATTTAAAGGTTCATGAATATCACGCGACATACGAATATAATATATGTTATAACTTTTTTTAGTAGATATTTTTTTAAATTTTATATACGTATTCCTAAGACATTAAGTTACCATATTATAATGAAAAAAAATGATTTATAATTTCTTACACACTGTAATAATACCTTAAAGATCATATTGTACATTTTTTTGTAGTATAGTATAACATGGTCTATTTTTTTCAATTCATACACATATCGGGCGACATTTTTATACAGAACATTTAATTTTTGTTTATCAGAACTGTCGCAAGTAGCAAACATTTCACGGCCATAAAGTAATGTTGGGATAAGGTAAGTTTTAGCAAGTAAAAGCCAAACATTGAGCGGCGTAAAGTACTGTGTTATCTAGAGCGCTCAGAGCATACCGTAAACCTTACCGATAGTGTTTACTATATGGTTATGCCAGGTTAGAGTACTATTAAAAGTTAGACCTAAATTTTTTGACGTCTCTGTGGAACGTGAGCTGTGGAACTGTTGAATTATCAATGATTTTTATTTAAATCCCAAGGCACATGGACTTCCTAGGATTAAGTCTTAAGCCATTACAACGTGCCCACTCACCTACATCTTTAAGAACATTGCTAACGTGTATAGTAGAGGCGTTTAAGTTTTCTTTTTTAGAATTATAGTATAACTGTACATCATCAGCATACATACATATGTATTCTACAGCTATCTAAGACAACAGGAAGTTCATTTATACACATAGAAAAAAAAGAGCACCCAAAACCAACCCTTGGGGGACACCACTTTTGACAAGAAGAAAAGTTGACGAAAAATTTAATGTAAAAAAAATTTCATTTTTTTAAACGTATCAACTCTCGTTTGTTTATAACTTTGTTGGTTTGAGTTTCATAAAAGTTTGGTAAGTACAAAACGTTGTTTTCTAAGTTAAAGGCTGAAAGTTGAGATACTTAATCAACGAGTTTTTCCATTCTTTTGTTAAAAAATGCATTTCTTTTAACAGAATAAAGAAAATTTTTTTCAGTTTTTTATTTTTTTTAGATTTATAATTAAATTTTGACCTTTTTGTGATTGTACAAGGTTATATTGAGCTTTAGGTCAAGTAACTTATGAAAGAAAGTTTTTTTATTTATATTTTTATTTTAATTATTTTAATTTAATAACGCCTTAATAAATTTAAATAGTTAAAAGTTATATTTTAAAAAACAAAAATGAATAAAAAAAAATGCATATTAAATTTTATTAAATTGCAAATAATACTTCGGTACCAACATTTATACACAATTTTTAAAATTTTTTGATATATCATATATATCTATCATATATCGTATATGGCAGACTGGAAAAGTTGACTATCGGTATACACTACAGCAATTTATGATTATTTTGTGAATCTTAAGGGCGCTTATTTTAATTTTAATCATTTTTTTAAAATTAAAAAGAAACTAGGGCATTTCATTTTAAGAGCAAAGTAAAATAAATAAGTGCAATAAGATTCTTTAAAATATATTTTCACAGCTATTTAAGCAACCAAACAAAACCAAAATTTGATTGAACATTTACTTAGATATTACGAATTATAATATTTGGTTGTGAGCTAAACTATTGCTGTTCTGATGTTAACACTAAAATCAGTAAAAAACATCAGGAGCTTCTGAGCTGTAATCTATGCAAATGATGCTACTGTCTGTCGAGCTTTGCACAATCCTAAATCCAGGCAATGCTTCTTGTTTTACATAAAAATATTACTGATTTGAATCTTAATTAAATGTGTACTCATAAGCACAATCATACCCATATAAATATATTCATGTATTGCAACCAAGGCAACAGGATATCGTAATTGGATTAACAAAAACAACAACGACACAAAATATCGCTTTTATTGCAACAACATCCCAGTTGGAAAAGGAGCCTTTCTATATGTCTGCCGGCAACATGCCTCAGAAGAATAGAAGACATACTCGCCTCCATACCCGATTATATCCTTTTTGTATGGGCATGCCCTAGGCCGGCATGTCTGCCAAATGAACTGCCGTAGCAGTCATGCAGCATGAATGCAGTAGGTATACATGTATGCCAAATTAACTGCCCTAAAAGCATTGCTGCATGCATCTCTCGGCATAAATGCTGCATTTATACCAAGAGATGCATTGCTGCTACGGCAGTTCATTTGACAGACATGCTGACCTAGGACATGCCTATAGAAAAAAGATGTAAGTGGTTAGGAAGACGAGAATGTCTGCTGAATTTCGAACTAATGTTGCCGGTGATTGAAAAATTACCATTATTCGGAGACGAGCCTCGGCAGCGTGAGTATTTGTGCATATTCTTATCCATTCGATCATGGCAGCCGTTAACTAATTGTTGCTTTATTTGTACGTTAAGTATAAACGTACCAGTACAGTTACAGATTATTATTATTAATAATAATAATAATAATAATAATAATAATAATAATAATAATAATAATAATAATAATAATAATAATAATAATAATAATAATAATAATAATAATAATAATAATAATAATAATAATAATAATAATA